>CM032879.1:20418527-20721027 GCA_019176425.1 Megalops atlanticus
TGCTCTACAGAGTCAAGGATCACAGATCTAGAGTCACTCCGTACTGTGCCTCCCTCACCCCACAGCAGGGCACTGCTGCAAAAAATGCCATCTGTATAGAAACAGAAAGCAGCTGGGTTCTGTTTTCTTATATCCAGTATATCTAATATCTAACATACTGTCAAATGCCAAAAATCTGAATCAAATTCCACAGAGGGCCTCAAAATGTAGCCTAAATGGCATAATCCCTCCATCCACCACAACCGCCTTCCATGACATGCAATTGGACAAAAAAAAATCCTTGCTGGCACTTCAAACAGTTTCCATGGAGAAATGTGGCAGTCAGTTCCTTGGAAGACAGCCTTTGAAGAGATTCACCAGTGTTCCATAAAAGAAAAAGAACAAGGTGGCCACGAGAACAGACGGGGAGGATGGAGGATGGAAACTGGGGAACTGAAGTCAGATGAACTAATTGAAAATGGAGGGAAGGGAATCAAACGGAACATGGCACAAAACTAAAACACAAAACCAGCCTCCACAGTCTACGAGAACCCGTCATCCCACACTGAACTATAATAACACCAAACATAAGGATCAAAATCAACCTACTACAGGCCATTAGAACCCTCATCACCCCAAACTGAACTGTATTACGCCAAATCAAAAAACTGATCTACTATTGAGAAAGGAGTGGCATGCATTGCACTCCATGGGCAGAGGCAGAAAAAGGTTTTATCTCCCCAAACAAACCTGATGCGAATAGATCCTCTCCCAAACATGTGAGTACAGAACAGTAGGGTTTTACACAAAGCATTGTGTAATTGTATGACACACTACAGTGACCAGCATACAGCTCAGGCCTGGTGCTATGGGGGTGCTTAGGGGTACACTGCACCGCCAGACAGACCTCAGTGCACCCTCAGTTATCTCCATATATCCATATGTCTACATAGTATTTATGACTTTTTGTGCAACCCCGTGGGCTACAATTGCACCCCTCTGTATTTTCTCTTGCTGCCGAGCCTGGTGCAGCTGTATCTGGCTAAAAAAGAAGCAGCAAAGCAAGGGTATAAGCAAACTGCATTCAGCTTTGGGACACAGTGAAAAAATGTAAGCTAGTGCACTGGCGTATTGGTGTGAGGTAGTATCAGACTGTACTATGTCAAATGTTGCATATGAGGTGCTGTGTCAGTGCAGCAGTTTCATTGTCTGGTAGTGTGTAATGTAGTAGTGTGTAGCGTGTCAGTAACCAGTACATAGGAGGTGGTGTATCTTGGCAGTACATAAGTCTCAATGTGTAGCAGTGTCAGTGTGTAATGTGGTAGTGTGTAGTGTGCGAGTAACCACTGCATAGTGACTTCCATCTCTAGTGTAGGTTTTGTTTCTAAACAATGAAATCCTCACCAGGAACAAACCACAAACTGATGTACACAAGATGTTTTTCTACATGATTCTTAGTGTGATCAACGTAATCCAAAGAGCCATATGCAGAAAGAGCTGATTTTTTTCCAGCAGGGTTTTGTATTTGTCCATTGACTGAAACAAAAAGCCCCAGAGGGCAGTATGGCCGGCCTGTGTCATTGACTGGAAGATGGGGGTCATGTTGGCTGACAAGACATGAGGCGGGGTCTCATGGCCAATCGACATCATTGACTACATATGGTTGTATCTGGAAAACAAGAACCACTGTTGACACTGGTAAATGTCATGAAGAGCCATGACAAAAGCAAAGCAAAATCAAACAAAACTGGAAAAAGTCTGCAATTCGTTTCCCCAATGCATATGAGAATGTAACTCACCCAGATGAGAGGTGAATCTGAGTAAGTCCAATAAACACTCCTGTCATGCCACCTCATGACACTAAGCTGCGTGATCTTCTTTATGTCTTTCACTTGTTCCATTAATCCCAATTGAGAGGATTTAAAAGGAGGAATTACAGGAGAGCTCATAATAAATAAAAAAATACACTGACAGGTGATCTTCCACCCCTTGGTTCCCAACACCATTCTGTAACCAAATGAGCGGAACACTATTGCCACCTTGCGGTAGATTAATCAAATTTTCTAAAATTGCTGGTCAGCATACATATTCCAGGGGAGGTTGAAAGAAAGAAAAAAAAAAAACAGAACATAGACCCAACTAACAAAAAACTGGAAAATTATTCCCTGACCCCTGATCCAAGGTAGAATAGAATGCTCTGGGAAAATAGTGGAAAAGTAAGGGCACCTGCTGTCTTGCTAGCAAGGACCCAGTTTGCATACCAGTTTAGATAACAAGGCATGCTGCCAATGCTCAGAGCTTCAGACATACCTCACCATGTTCCGACAGCAAACTGCTTTCAAGTTGCAAGACACCTGGTCGATTTTCCATCTGTGGTTGCCAAAACACTGCAGAAAGTGGTGCCTGCCATATTGACTTGTCCACAATACTTAGATTCCCAAAGAGTCAGATTATTAACTTCACCCTTTTTATTAAAAAAATTATATCACAGTCACATTTTTGACAAACCAGGCACATGGGCACACAGTTTAAAACTAGTCATCAGAAAACACACATTCGGATACTCAGGCATCCACTGAAGTGTGGAGACAGGAGCAGAAAACTTTTTTACAACCGTCTCTCATGACCCACCCAAATTTGTGACTTCTGTAGTGTGAAAATACAATATTATATATCCTAATATTCAGAAGTACAGTGTCTCAGAAGAGGTTCACCTTTAGAGGAAAATAGTACCCTAGGCATAGTACCCCTAAGCATCAAAGGACAGTATAATTTAAAGTGCCACAATTGATAGTACAGCATTGTCATTTACAGGAAAATGGCCATCTCTTTAAACAAGCACTCCATGCAATGCGCTTAACTTATATTAATGTAATGCAGAAAGGAAGGAAAATGAACCATCCTTCAAGAGGCTGATTCAAATATCTACCAAATTAAACAAAAAAAAATTTCATTTTTTGAATTGCATTTTTGAACAACATAATTTCTCTAACCGAAGAAAAGTACAGCAATCAGGATTTCAGCAGTCAGATCAAACTGATGGGCATGCATGTATTTTCCACAGAACAGACAGTCAAGCCATAAAGCAGAAAGGCACCATTATGGTCCTAAACAGATAAAAAAGCAGGACAGGCAAAGAGTTAAAGCTACAGTAAGTACAGTACATGTTCTTTCAAGGTAGGCACCAGTGAATGATTCAACACGAAGTAAAATGACACCTGACATGATAACAAAGCCATTAAAACCTCTTTTATATTGCCCTTTTTCCTCTGGCTTCAAGCACATTGCACATCAGGGAAGCCACGTTTGTCTTGGAGTTCTCTCACTGTAAACACCTGGACCGACTCCACTGAGCTGTGAGCACGCTCTCCATCAGCGCAGTGGGGTTGGACCCCTGATCCTGGCGGAATTTGCAGGCCCTGTGCAAACGTGGACTGAGGGCCAGCTTGGTGAGGTCCACCAGCTCCCGCCGGTGGGACAGCAGCGCCACCATGTGGTCCAGCTTGGTGCGGATGGTGGAGTAGTGGTACTGCCGCTCCTTGGTCAGCTTGCGGAAGCAGTCCCTCAGGTTGCCGTCTGGGGGGTGCCGGAGGGGCGGGCGCCCGTCCACCCTGGGGGGCAGGCGGAGCCGGGCGTCGGAGCCTGAGCCGGAGGAGGCGTGGTCCTGGCTGACGGTCTGATTGGTGGTTGTGGCAGCAGAGAGGGGGCGGCAGTCAAAGCAGGCCTCGGGGTCGGTCTGTACACCACTGTCTGTGGTGGGGAAGCTGGTCTGCGTGGAGGTGTGACAGGATGGGGGGGCCAGAGGAGGGGCCGGCGCGTCCGCAACGGGGCCAGGCACAGGCACGCCGGTGGGGGCTTCGGCCAGGACGTCCTGCACGTGGTCCTGCTCCATCCAGTCCTCCCCGAGGGTGGAGGAGTCCGACACAGGGCTGCTCTTGGGGACCTCAGCCTCGTCGCCGGGCGGCAGCTCGGCGGGGACCTGCGCCCGGGTGGGCGTGCTCGTCATCCGGGCGGGCTCTGGCTGGGGCACAGGGACGGGCACGCGTGGCGACTGTGGCACTGCGGGCGGCTTGAGGAGCAGGTGGTCGTAGATCCCACTGTTACGGGCGCTGCCGGGGGCCCGGGTACTGATGGGCAAGGACTGGGCGTACAGGATGCGGAACTCCTCGTCAAAGTTCTCCGTGATCTGGCCTGACAGCTCAATCAGGTTGCTGCTGTTCAGCTTTCCGTCAGTCCAGTTGAACCTGGAGGTGGAAGTATACAACCAAAATGCCAGATTCATCCCATACCCTCCATTATATCGTTTCTGTTGAAAATAATAATAGTAATTCACAGTGATAACAATACTACTACTATAACTACTATTAATAAAAATAAAATAAAATAAAATCCATCACTGAATCAATCACAGTGTGCTCTCCAAAGAACTGCATGCTTTTTGTAACACTCGTCCTCAAACAGCAGTTGTGCACCCTCATTGTGGGACAAGATGCAATGAACATGCAGCAGTAAGGGAATAAAGCAGAGGAGTTCCTCTACATACCTGTAAGATCCGGTGGCGACGCGGTTTCCATCGATCAGCATGAACCGCTCATGCACTTTCCCCGTAATCTTGGCTCCAGAGCGCAGGAAATAGGTGGCCCCCGTTATGGTCCGCACCCGCATTTGCTTTAACATTCAATCAAACCAATCAATCAATCAAACAAAAGGAAAAAAAAAAACTTTTCACATGCTTTACATGAGCAACAGTTCCTTAACAAAGTTAACAGGAAATGTCAGCAGAGCTGCAGGTTTTATTCCCAGAAACACTGCTTTTGAACCCTTGCTTAATATGTGCAATTCTGAATTGTGTCAAAGATATCAAGCTGTATGCTGTGTAAACTGTGAGCTATGCATGTCCCTTAGATAAACTTCTTTGCTAAACAAATAAATGTTAATGCTTACCCTACCGGGTACAACAAATGTGAAATTTTAGTACTTGTTGGGGAAGCCAGCTGCTAACCAAGACCTTGAAGTTTTGATTCCAAAGTGAGGCATTCCTGTTTTGCAATCATTTTGACCCTGGATAACCCTGGATGAGGGCCTCAAGCACAACAAGCAAACACATACACATGTTCTACCAGGTTCAGATCGAATTAAATAGCTCACCCGTTTATACAGCTGGATATACTGACTGTACAACAGCGGTTCCCCATATGGGGATCAAATAAGCAACGTCTGGCTTACAAGCCTGCATACCACACTGCTGCCACATTTTAAACGTGTTATGACAGGTACCCGCAAGTCCTCGAGGCGCACGCTGAGGTTCCTGCACATCTGGAGGAAGGAGCCGACACAGGACTGGTCCAGGAGAATGTAGACAGGAACCCTGCGCCTGCAGCAGGCCTCCTGCAGATCCCTGAAGATGTCCAGGTCTGTGAGGGAGTCCGTCACCACGGCGATCACCTGCGACCACCCAAGCACCTATACTTACTGATATTCTTAAGAGCATTAAGTAGTCTGATCACCTGCGACCAGAGAGCCAATCATTTTTACTTATTCACAAGAATGTCATGCCATCTGGTGGTGTACATGCAATCCACTCCAAATGACTTCTTTGTTTTCTCCTGTCTTTTGGGGGATAGCAAACAACATTTTCAACCTTACACTGAATAACACTAAACTTTGTAAAGGTGTTTAAAAAAAACTGCTGCAGTATCATTGCTGCACTTAAAATCCAGGTTAGCCTCACTCATTCAGAAGCGTGCAGTCCAATCGGGAATTCCTCTTTAGTCATACATTATCGCATCACAGATTACAAAAACAGTTTCAAGCACAGTCCCATCTAAGATTCCTTTTCGATGAATTTCACCATATTTTTTAAAGGTAAATGAATTATAGCTTAAAGATGACTCCTATATTTGTGATTTAAGGTTCACATTATTGAAATTCCAGCGGTCAGTTTTTACATTGTTGCAACTTAAGTATAAGGGCATTTCAGATTCCAACATGCACTGAAATTATAAAAATTCTTTTAAACAACAGAATATGTTTCACAGTCACACACACCGGCTCAAAGTCCCTCGACTCCCCGAGGCAACCGCATTCTCATATCTCCAGTGTTTGATTACATGCGCGTACTTGTGCGTGAACGCGAGGAAACCTTTCACCCTCGGGAAGTATAGCACGCCTTGACGTAGACGTTTACTTTTCAGGTGTGTTCACGGAGAGGGACAAAAGACTAACGTATTTAATTTGTTCCTGAATCTATGGCCTGAATCTATGAGCATTATGGGTTCGGTTTTGAGAGAGAGAAAAAAGCACGTCTACCATTCGTTCGTTCCAGTTTGATGTTTTGCGGTAGATACAAATACAGGACAAATCGGTTTGTATAGACTAGGTCAACACAAGATTTTGGTATGTCGGACGTGGCTCAAGGATTTCATGCCTAGGCAAACACAGAACCCTGCAATTGCTATAGGTAATGCTGAAAACTCTTGGAACCGTTTCCAAACATTATTCAATGAGCCTTCTTGCTTTGTGTTATTTTGATGGGTATATTAGTATTATATGTACTAATTATACCCAGGACTTTTGCAAGACTGGCGTTTCTACACTGTAGACTATTAAAGAATGTTCCTAGTGGTTTCTTGGTGGATGGTTAATTTGCAGTTTATTGCAGACTTCACTCACGTGACTTCAGACTTTGGTCCAGAGCACGATGCGTCCAAAAATATCACTATAATATCACGTGTCCATAAACCAGTTTCTTTACCAGAACAGCTAACGTGCTGCATTGTTACCACGTCATAAACAGTAGTATGCCCATGCGACAATATTTATTGACTTGTTTGCATACAAGCTTTTTGGAATCGTTTCTTTACAAGATATTTTACTGAAAATATTCTCAAAGCTCTGCTTAGCGTTTTATCTTGCCATGGTTTGACAAAACGTGGATACATCTTCGGAATGCCCAGTTTTTTTATGAATGTTACCCTTTGATTCATTACCTCTTTGGCGCTTTTTATCATTCGCCTTGCAGCCTCCTTACAGCTGTAGATACTCTCCCCGTAGCTGGGTTGAAAATGGGCGACAGCCCGGGTGACCCCTCGAAAGGACCCCGCGGTGAACGCTGGCCAGCCCATCTCCAGAAGCGGGGGCTCCACGTCCGACACCTCCGGGAAGTAGGTGACAGACGAACAGTCCATTGAACTCGTCATGGAGTGTTCTAACACGATGTCTTCCCCGTTCAGAGAAACGCATCGTGGCACCACCGCCGAGTGGGTGATGCGTCGGATTTCGTCGTCGGAAAGGAAATTAGGTATCCTCTCTTTCTTTAAGAAACCCAAAAAAGCATCTACCCCACCTGCAACCAGTTCCTCCAAAGCAAGCCGGTGCCTTTCATTGTACAGCTCCTGAATGTTAATGTCATTTCCCCGCTTATACGGCCTCAACGCCGGCGAATCATCCAGGCACTGTGAAAGAGCCATAGCACCGCACCGCAAGACTCTCCCCTCACCTCAACGAGAATATCCTGGTTTCCTAAATTGTGGAACAGTTTTTCAAACGCTAACACGTTTGTATTTTGCATCCCTGACAGTGCCGTCCCACCACCGATCCGTATTGGTCGACAGAGAACTGTCAACTCTGTTCTAACGCATGCGACTGCCCCCCTTCACAGACACGCCGCGCTCATTGGTTCACAGTTTGAATTTGGAGGCAAACAACTCCCGAGCCCATCCTCTGACATCCTGCATGTTTGCTTTGCTTTCCCTGGATGACTCACTGTAATTTCAGTTTAACGACTGCGCAGCTATATGCCTAAAACGACCTATGACGCAATGTAATTTAAGCGATATTGCTTTTGCTTGCTTTGCATTTGTCTGTCATGGCATTGTCATATTTTTTATGACCCTCATTAATTTCTTGGTGGTATAAAACAAACTGCTGCAATAAACTAAATATGGATATAGATATACAACAATCTTCTGTTTGGAGGAGACAATTGAAGGCCTTTGCTTTGTCAAACTGGGCGTCTAATCAGTGTCCATTTTGTGCAATATCAGATAGACTTGCTGAACCATCCCTTTAATTCCTTCATTTCGGTTGTGGATAAAACGCATGTTTTAAATGATACCATAAGATAAGGAGAAGTTATTGATATTACATTTTCAAACGTGAAAAAGAATTAACATTCAGAGATCGCCTGTATCCGAAACGGGAATCTTAAAACACGACAATTTGTATTTATTATTTTACAAAACCACCTCTTAAAATTTGTATTATTAAATAGGTAATACCACCTCTTATTTACAGCAGTCACATTTTTTTATTTTACACACACACACACACACACACACACACACACACACACACACACACACACACACACACACACACACACACACAGAGTGAAAGAGAGTAACGTTTGGCAAAACGGACTGAATAAAGCCAATATTTAATGCAAAAGTTGACTGAAAATACAATATCTTACATTGTTCTCATCCACTTCTTAGGTTTCAAAAGTAATTCTTAACACTCTCCATGGAATCAAGCCAAATCAGTACATTTAGTGTTCAATTGGTTCATGTTCCTGTTTGTCATATTGCAGGATCCCATTAAGACTTGATACAATTAGTCAAGCATAAAATACTGAAAACTGTATTTCATCACATAAACCATGAGAGGAAAATGTAAATTTGATTAATACATTCTGGATTTGATAAAAAATGGACTTTGTGTATATATTATACATACTTACATAAATTAATCTCTAATCACATTTGATCTGGAAGCTACTTGAGAAACATGACAAAAAGTATGAAATAAAACTGCAGTTTTGCTGTTTCATATAATGTTTAAAAGGTAAATGTGAAATCCATGGCAGCCAGTGTTGATGCATAGGGTGTACAGTTTAATTTTAAAAAGACACACAATCCCAGCTGGAGATCACTAGTCGATTATGCTTAACGCACTTCCTCTAATGATTCTGAAAGATGGGTGCTGATGTTCGGAAAAAAACATCTTCAACTTCAAAGTCCAAAACTGTTATTTTTTCCAATAATGTGTGTGTCATTCTCTCAAATAAAATCCTTTCTTCCAAAAAGTTTCAGTCGTAGTGCAGAGCTGTGTAAAATATTATCCAAACAACCTGGGAACAAGGTAGAAAGAAGCGTCATTGGCATTGACACTTTCTCCATGAATCTATACATTTCTGCAATGCAGATATTTTATCTGTTACAATTCTCAAGAAAAAAATGTTTTATTCTGTTAAATTTGTGATTTTTCCCTGTAAATGTGTTTTAAAGTAGTCTTATTTGAAGGATTTCATTCACCAATCTGTGATGACAACTGACTGTACACAAAACATGTTACCAGCAATTCAAAATATAAAATGAGCTTTTCCAAAACTGCAGTGTGAACTGCTACTCATTCAGAAACCCCTCCGTCACTGATATTAGGATCCCACCAAACAGATGTGAGCCAGACAACGTCAACTGTAGGAAGGATTAATTTAGCCAATCAATTTAGAGAATGAGAGAAGATCAGGTGAGACTGAGTGAACTCAACCTGGACTGAGGCCCTGTCCACATGTACACGGGTATTTTTAAAAACATAGTTTTTATGTATGTGTTTTGGCCGTTCATCCACACGCAAATGGCGTTTTAGGTCACTGAAAACGGATCTTTTGCAAAACGCCTTCCAGAGTGAAGATTTTCCGAAACTCCGTTTTCAGTGTTGACGTGCAGACAGGGAAAACAGAGTTTTTGGCTTGTGACGTCAGAGTGTGCACCATAATAACTTTTTTTCAGGCTTCTCATTGGCCAACATGGCTTTACGGTTAGGGTTATATCGTCGCACGGTGGTTTGGCATGCTCTTGACAGCGTGTGTGCGCGTTTTCATGTGGACAGAGATTTTTTTAAAAACGAAGGAAGAAAACCGCCGTTTTTAAAAATACCCGTGTACGTGTGGACATGGCCTGAGACACTGGGGCCACTGACCACTTCCTCTTCTTTGTGTATACTACAATGTGATTTCTGTTGTTTGGGTCACAAACCCAGTCCAACACATCAGTCGAAACACACCTGTTACAGTACAGTGTCCCCATCACTAAACTGAGGCACTTTAAAGAAGAGAGGAAGATTTACGACATGCATTAGGTGTCACAAATGACACCAAAGAGCACCCGAAGATCAATTCAACCTGTTAAAGCATCGTACCCAGCACTTTTCATAGGATCAAACTGAGGTTAAGAGAGTATTGGCTATCAGGAGTACAGAATTGTGAGTGTATGAGAGTATTAGATACTGGAAGGATGGAACCAAAAGCATGTGGAGGAAGGAAGTACCAGGAATAAAGCGAAGGATGTCATGAAGCCCTCTTTGGTTAACTCCCACGTTCCCCCGTATTCCTCCTCATCCACCTGCTGGAAGCCACTGAAGTACAGGTAGAGGAGGCCAGCGTTGACAATGCAAAATCTGACAAGGAAAAGACAGCAGGGGAGGGTGCAGTGACAGACATAACCGAAAGCCATGAGAACTGAGAGAAAGCCACAGAGCAGCACTTGCTTTATCCTGTCAATTCCAGGATGTCATCACAATGCACTTTTTGTTTAGGCCAATTCTGCCCCTACCACCAACTCTTTGTTTTAATATCAACATAGATTGTTAATATTGGTATAAAAACTCAATTTACATCATGTTCAGCACCAATATAAATATAGTAATATGTGTAAAGGTAAACAACTTATTATATTTCCATTATGTTATTAAATAATGAGGTTTGATTTTTGACTTTGACATTCACATTTTAGAGAGTAATTTGTATGGAAACAAGGCTATAGACATTTTAATGCACAGTACATGTACGGACACTTTTACTGAGATGTGTCTGCACAACATGTAGTACAAAGTGTTGCAGGATACCCCTCACTTTGTAACCAGCTGAGTTACTCGCTTGATTGAAACGGGTAACCAAGGGGCTAATAATCCCTAAACCCTTGTTATGATTCCTTATGGGCACCCGCAAACTTGGCAGATTTGCAAGCACACTCAGAGCTTGGGGGTTGGGCCCTTTGGAAGGATGTACTGATTAGACTGGGATGCAGCTGGCCAATTCCAGCTGTCCAGAGAGGAGCCATATGCTAACTAATCACTTTTCTTTTACGCCTGTACTTGCTTTTCCGGTCTCACAGCAGACAAATCAGCCCTCAGTTTGCCTTTTTATTCCCACAGTGGATCACCCAATACTCTCCTTGTAAGACAAAATGGAGTAATGTACTTAAATGGGACCACTGTGGTATTCTGGAAATTTTTCAAAAAAAAAAAAAAAAAAGGATGTATAATACATACAAATGTATAATACATAATTCGGGTACCATTACCATTACTGGCATTTAGCAGATGCTCTTATCTAGCTTTTCTTTATTTTTTATTTCAGCTTTTATCCATGGGTTGCTTTTACATAGTTTCACCACTTTGTTCAGTTTCACCACTTCACAGCACTCAAATGCACACATACACACCCACACAGGAAAAATGGACTGAATAAAGCTTGTATTTAATAAAAAATAACATGACTGGTTTACAAAATAATATATTTCAACATACTCACCTATTTATTAATTTCAAATGCAAATTTACCCCTGAAAGCAAGCCAAATCAGTATGTAGGACGGTTAATTTGTCAAGAAAAAATTAAACAATAGGATTCAATTTGTTGGATAATACATACTTATCCAGCGTAAAATATTGAAAAGTGTGTTTTGTCAGACAAGCCATAACAGAAAAATAGAAAAATTCCTGACAGTTCCTGAAGGGGGCACAATCACATGCTATTGAGAGAGATTCTAAAGTACCCAAACAGGGCACTTCGAACAGCAGCCGCCTTATGAGTTTTCTGCTCTGTATTGCTGCAAAAATAAAAATCGCAGGTGGCTAAGAGGTGTGCACAGTGATTGGGTACTTACATGGCTATTCCCAGAAATCCTTTAAGAGGTGCGATTCCCCAGATCATTCCCAAGACAACGGCGATGATTTGCCGAAACCAGTATATAACATCTAAAAATTCATCCTGCGAAAAATTAAGAGGAGTTACTTCATACTTGCCAATCAAGCATGTGGGAAGCAAAGTGTTACTCTTAAACTTCTCGCATGACATACGTGATGTGGAGAGTTATTACCGTACTGCACATTTTAAATACCCAGCAAGAGGAAATTAAAATACAATAATGTTGCTAGCAACAGTGCATCTTGCCATTTGTCAGCTGGGCCACTGATTTACCTTTGCAACGTTGTGTCCGGTAGTAAACTACACCAGCTAACCCAAGTGACAAAAATAAAAGCCACAATGTAGCTATCAATGGTGTCAGAATGGGATAAAATTCATTAATAAATGATAAAAGAGACAAGGTACTGCCCGCGACAATGACGTCGGTAACCCCCCTCGAACCCGAAGGAACAGAACCCGACAGGTGTTGCAAAGAGCATGGTAACCTCGAGGAAAGCGTCAATTTAATCAAAAACACAAACCTTTTCTTCCCACTGCGCATTGCTTTTAAACGCTTTACTCCACGTAGACTGTTTAACTCCCCCATTGGCGAGATTAACTTCTTCTTTCCGTTTAGAACTGCTCTTCATTCTCCGCGACAGCTATCGAGTCTGAGACACCTCAGCACAAACCTCCTTCGGAAATGCTGAGATCTAACGTAGCCTGTTTTATTAAACTCACAGTCTGGCCTCTTCTGTTTCTTTTGGTCGTTTCCTAAAAGCGTCAGACAGCCCCCAACCCACTTTCAGATGCACGCTCGTCATAAATTCACACTGCTTTTACCATGATAGAATTAGAGGAGAGTAATTTCCAGATATCGTGTCTAACAGCCAATTAGAGCACGCGGCGTTCGTGCTCCCAACCAATAATAAGTGTTACTTTAAGATTCCTTTGGTCTTTGGTCACTAGTCTTGGTCATGACATCGGAAGAGCTTAGAAATCTAACAGCGCCACCCAGAGTTGGAATACCAAGTGAGGTTGTTTTATGTACACAAGCGTGGGGAATATCGTTTACCCCGATTGACCTCACTCTAGCACATTATACTTAAATAATATGGTTTATTTTGTGATTATTCATAAAACTGGAGAAATACATATGTTGCAAATAACATATGTTGCATTTTACTATCTGCTACTACAGCCTTCGTTATATGGCAGATATTGCCACTTAATCGATGTTAAACTAATCAAAGAGAAGCACAAAACTACAGGAGTTTCTATTACTCAAACAGCCTCGAGGCGTCAATAAGTAAACAGCCATAAATAATAAAGTCTCTTTTTTAATCTGCTCTACATAATCTAAAGGGTTTATGTTGCCTTTGTTTCAAGGGTGATTAAGTGGGCTAGAATTATCGCGCGAGGACGCTCTTTCCACAAAAATAAGGAGTCAAGGACCCCCCTCACAAACGGAAACGCCTTCTAAATGACGCCGAGTAGCGGTAAGGAAGAGGATGGAAGGGTAATTTTTTTTGCGAGCCATCTCTTTTTCAGGTCTTTTCTGAGGTAATGCGATTAGATAAATTCCAGGTTGACTGCAATGGAACGCGCTCTAATATTATACATGCGTTTTCCTGCCCCATAGATATTGGCAAGATATCATGTGGGAATTGATTAAACGATTGTAGTGAAATGGATGAATTCAGTCCGTGTTCAGTTCCAGATCAGAGTACCAAGGCAAACATCTATACAACATGTAACCCTACGTGGGCGGTAACACAAGTAAATATTAACAATTAGCTATCATCTAATGACACAGAAGGTAACAGGCCATAAGGTGGCTTATCTTGCCGTACATATCCACACAGTCCTCTCCTGTTGACATCAAACTACGTATCTCTAAGATGTGTTTTTGAGAGACGGTCACACTATAGCTGCTATGGTGAGTGGCTCTACCTAAATCAGTCACACTAAGACAACAGCCTAAAGTGAATATTGGTTGATTGAAGCAGTCAATGACAGACTGATTGCTGCTCAAACGGAATGTCAATCAGTATTGGTGATCAATAAAAACTCAAGAGAGAGATTAACTACAACTGCTACTGTTGTGGTAGGAATGCTGTAACACGTCCCAAACCCACGCAGGGTTCCGCTGGCTGTGACGCTTTGGATCACGTGTCCCGGGATACGCACGCCGTATAGCTTTTCCTTTCTCGTTCGGCTGGTCATGTCGACTCGACATAAACAAGACCAAAGGGGCCATTGTACTGGCTGTGGTCACTGTCGAGTTTATACCAGTATACCCGGCGCAGTCGAAGAAATAGGTTCCACCCCCCGGCCGCAACAGGCACCGATTGGAGTTGCTTTCTAATGTTATTTATTTGCGTATTTATTGTGGATGATTTACATTTTTCGGTCACAGATCATCTATAAGGTAAGGGTACTTAAAGTTGTTGATTGCGTTTCCTCACATTATGTAGGGAGCGTGTGCCTTCTCAAAGTTGCGTTAGCTTCTTGGCTAGCTAGCTGCCCTATCCTATTTACCTATGCGACGTAGCAGACAGACAGGGCAGTTTACATGAAGTCGCCAATGTATAAAATGGCGACAGTAGGTGGGGGGCGCCGAGTAAAAATTTTGGGGGGAGGCGGGTAGTCATTTTTCTTTATGTAGATATATCACGGTACTATGAAGATTGTAGCTAGCAAGTCCTGAAGCAAGAGGGTAGGTTATGGAATCTGTACCGAAAGGGTTAACGCGCCAGTTTTGTTACAGTTTCACGAATTTACTCAAGGTTCTATTTGCTTTGTCGCGCACCACCTCGTGCTGTTTCAGTGGTTGCAGAATCTCTTTTTTGAACGTCACTGGCGGCCCTCGAGCTACTCTGAATCCCAGAAGTTGAATAGGAATGATTGATCTCTCCATATCAATGATTTCATGATTCGAAAACGTCTTGTTAATGTGCTTTTTATGATTAGCGACAGAACACAGATTGCCGAACCAGCTATCCCGCCAGTATCTACAAATCCACTAGTAGTTCACTTTCTATTTCATTTATTATTTGTGTGGTGTGACCCTTTTACTTTTGATGTTGTAACCTTCGTTCAATATAATGCATTTGCCATAACGCCAGTATCTGTGTGCATTTATATTTTAAACCATAAGATTGTATTATTTTACTTTACAGGAGATCTGTTTTTTTCTTCAGGAATTGCGATCGGTATTTTAAAGAAAACTGGACCAAAATCATCTCAGCTGTAGTTTAGGGTGCATAGCTATAACATCTGGTGAGCTTGATTTGATTTTGTATTCCGGGAAACCGTTGTAAGATTCATGAGAATGCTTCTCCGAAGTGGGTGGATATCTTATTTCCAGCCATGCACTAAACACGGTGTTCTGTTGAGCTTTATCTGCTTAAATGTATCCGATAGTCTTTTAAAACAACATATTTTAGGTTATTGGTTATTTAGTTCTGTAACTGACTTCATGTGGTGATGGTATGAATGCTTAGCGCCCTAGCGGACTCGATGAATCACAATATGCTAATTTTGCAAGAAGAGGTACACCTCGTACCCACGCGTTTCTCCAAGACCGTGCAGCTTTGTAATTAAACGAAAAACATCTATAGCAACTCGCAGTTCTGTCTGGTGTAAAGGTAGTTTAAGGTTAGCATGTAATATGCATGTAGTTATGCCTCACCTGGTTTCTCACAGAGGGATTATTATGATGTGCTGCCGCTGCCCACCCCTGCCCTTAGCACGCGCCTAATCTCAGACGACTTGATCGTGACTTTATCTGAAGTACATATGTTTGGAAAAAAAAATAATAATAAATAAAGGTAGACAAAACAAGGACAGCCAAGTTCCTCTGTCAGAGCCTCTGGGCTTTGAACATCATTTCCCATGGTGGATTTCAAAAGAATGTTCCTCCCCTCACCTCTTTCCAACTGCAGGAATGAGGCCAAGCTTGCTGCCTTTCATCTAGATCCCCTGAAAATGGGAGTGATGCACAGTGTAGTTTGTGGCCATAACAAAGTGTGTTTGTGTACACTGAAACAAACCCAAGAGGACAAGGGACTTGGAGGGCATTTTGCCTCTCCAGAACACATCATAGTTTGAAAGTCGGGCTATATGCTGTTCTAAAGTCCCCAGACATCATTGTTCTGGTCTTGAAGCTGTAGGCCTTACTTTTGAAGTCACCACTGGCTTGCCATGAGGTTAGATGTCTGTAATTTAGTGTAGTATTGCTCAGCAAGAAGACTTTATTCTGAGT
The DNA here is from genome assembly GCA_019176425.1 of Megalops atlanticus. Classification (NCBI taxonomy): domain Eukaryota; kingdom Metazoa; phylum Chordata; class Actinopteri; order Elopiformes; family Megalopidae; genus Megalops; species Megalops atlanticus. The sequence continues at coordinate 20,434,741 of CM032879.1, forward strand.
TGATGCAGAGACAATAACATTCCAGAATTTCACAGAGAGACCCAGTCATTTAATGCCAACCAGATTTGTTGCCCAACAGTACTAAATAACAGTATCCATGATAATTTCTATGAAAATGAGCATTGACTTCAGAGAATAAACACTAAACAGAGTGTATGTGTGACACAGAATTGAATCGGTACAGTTTTGTTAAACTTTAATTCTTTTGTATCCTCTGTAATTGAAATGTGATAACCTACAGCCAAAGCAATCAGTACTTTTCTTAGAGATCCCCCAATTGTAATTTCAGTGTAAAACCCTTCACTGAAGTAGAAGAGGGGAGTTTGTGGCAGGGAACCCCTTGCACTAGTACGTAAGACCAGATGTGGCACAGGCAAACATCAGATGTAGCTCATCAGAAGTGGTACAGGCAGACATGGCTGTCATTTTACGAGGTGAAGAAGGTGAAGAAGAGGAAGATGAAGGGCTCAGTCACATAAATATTCAGACGAGCTCAGGTAAAACCTCAAGGCGAAGCTGCAAGGTACATTCTTAAAGGTATGAAAGGAAGAGCGGGAGACAGAGAAAGGAGGCACTGGCAATGGCCTGCCTGGTATTGGTCAGTTCTGGTGGCTACATGGTCTAAAGCTTATAATTTGTTCACACTTCCTACAGTCCCACTTGCTGGCGAGTCTTGTTTCACTAAAATAGAAATTGTGTGATGGAAGGTGGCACCTTGACCAGCCAGAGAGAGGAAGGGAAATGGGAATTTTCCAGCATAATTAAGTGTACTTATTTAACATTACATCTTTCCCGCTGTAGAGCTGGAACTGGCTCATTGTACCCCTTTTCCACTGTAGAACTAAAGCCAGTCTGGCTCATTATAATGGAGAAGGAATACAATGAACCAGCCTGGTTACATCTGTAGTATGGGAAAGAGGTATAATGAACCAGCCAGACAGGGAAACATGAGGGTCACCAGTCACTGCAGACTGTGGAAAAACAACCCGTACAGGGAAGGCCGGGAACTTGGTGCAGGGCGCAAGGGTGACCACCTTGTGTGGTTGGCCAATAGAGAACACTGTTGCCATGGGGACACTAGCACACAGCTGTCACTCCTGACCTGTCTCTTAGCAAGAGGATAGGACTCCTGTCCTCCAAGAGGCTGCAGCCAGGATGATCATATCCATGTATACATCAACACACAGGCATATACATATATATGAGTGTGTACATAGGTACTCAGCTGAGCTGACTGACACAGGGACAGGGCTCTGGGTCAGGATGAGAGCTGGTTTACTTCAAAGGCCTGCTGTGTAAGCACTCTGCTAATGAGTCACATTTTTAATGAAGGTAAACTTTTTGGACAGAAATGCCAGGGGAACACACACACTCACGCTCACACTCACACACAGATGTAGAGGTAGACAGGCATACAAAATATTTAAACTGTCAGGGCTATGAACTTGCCTCTCATCTGCTCTCCCTTGTCGATGCAATACCAGCACACAGAGTCCTCATTAAAGGCAGTAACAGCACAGAATGTCTGCTAGGGTGGAAAAAACCCCATCCCTGCCTTATATTTGGGTGTAGAGCTGATCCACATGACTTTAATCTATTTAATGGACACATCTGACAGACATCACTTTACTGCACCGGGGTTTGTTCTGTTGGTTTGTTTGCTTTTTTCTCTGCATGTTATTAAATCCTCTGTAAGAGTTTATTGTAAATCCCTGCATTTGTCTGTGCATGTTCCTGTCTGCTATTTCTTTTATATTCAGAATCATGGAGGGTAGCTAATACAGAGTACATTTCCAGCCAGAGAAAGAGTGTGTGTGTGTGTGTGTGTCTGTGTGTCTGTGTGTGTGTTCTTGAATGTGTGGCATGCAGGGACTGTGGTAATGTGTGTAATACAAGAACTGATGTATGTATTTGTAACAAAGCACTAGGCTGAATGATTCTTGATCTGGTAATTTGGCAGACCTGTTATGTGCCATGGATAAAAGCTATTTGTGTTCATTAGTATGCTAGAATAGATTATGAAATATATTCAAGTTCTTTTTCTGTCAGGTAAGGTTTATGTCTAGCTTTGAAACCATGCAGACTCCAAGTATTAGTGGTTTTCAAAAATAATGCAAGAATTCAGTCATCTGCTTGTTTCATGTAACTTAGTGAACCAATGGATGTACTAATCTGTGACCTAGAAACTGAAGTGCACAGCAAACCGTGAACTTTGTCCAAAATGGACCGTGACGACCTTAGCGGTGACAAAGTCAAGGTGTCTGAGAATGCTTATGTGAGGAGGAAGAGGAGAGGACAGAGGACAGCAGGAGTGTGTGTGTATGCACGCGCTATCCCACAATCCCCTTGGGTTGGCCACGTCATCAGAGTGGCGGCAGGGGGCAGCAGTGAGGTCTGGCTTCAGGACAGGTCCCTCTGCTCCATATTACCAGGGCAGTTTATAGAAGGCAAGAGCATGAAACCTAAACCCTTTCATTTATATTCATCTCACCCCAACATAGCCAGTATGTGAGAATTGCTGCTTCACACACAGTGAAGCTCACATTCAGTTTAATATGTACCATCTGAGACATCCTGAGACCTCAGACTTATTCTTAACTGTCAGTCACTGTCTTGTGTCTGTCTACATTTATATTATTGTATCACCAGGTTTACAGCATACACTGTATAAAAGGCTCCCAGCGCAGTGATTTGTATGGGACTGCTTGAGGTATACCCATTTTGAGAAAACCCTACCCAGCCTTAAACCACCACCACCAATTGGGGGGTAGTTCACATATACTGGCTGAGTGAGATGACTGTGAATAAACAGTTTAGGTTTTGTCCTCTCTTCTTCTATAAACCTCCTTTTTCTGAATCTGTAAATCACCTAAATTGAGGTGTATCATGATAAATACGATTCAGACTTTTTAACTCCTAGAACACAGCCCAGAAACCAACCTCAATCACTATTAAACAGCATGTTTGACACATCCAAATGCCGGACTGCAGAGTGATTGATTTATTTATTTAACTACAATCTGGATTTTTTTTTTCTCTCCCAACCACCGAAAGCTAATTGGAATTTTGAGAGTACTCACTTTTAATAAGCTCGGTTCAATTAAAGAGAGAGGTGCCTGCTTCATCTTGGAGTCATCCAGTTTCCACGGAAACAATTTACACCACTCCGTGAGATAAATAATTCAACCTTGCAGGATTTTTTTTTCTTCAGCATTCAGCAAAGTTTATTCAGATGACAGTATTTCATGCACACAGCTAAGCTTTTATTGCAAGCTTTGTTCAGGTTATGCATCCCATGCAGTTAATCGTAAGGGATTATTTGCAATTTTCGGAAATCTAGGCGTAGAACACTCAATTTCAATTTTCTCACAGTATCAGTCACAGGTTTACACTTCATCATTGTGCAGACTGCAAGCTCCTATGCACTGATAGAGGTCTTGAACATGTTTTTAGCCCTCATTGGGACCTGACACAGCATTACATTGTTAATGCCACTCAAATTAATGCTGTGAGTATGTACATGGCCACCAAGGCATTGATTCACAGATGGGTGCACATATCTAGAAACAGCAAAAAGATTACAGATGTAATGTGAGAATGATGTAATGTGCCAAAGGCATATGTCATATGTCATGTTGGAGAATGACGTAGTGTGGGAGAGCGATGTACCAGACAACCAGGACTTTGAAGCACGACACAAGACCGCAGTCGGTTGAAGCAATGTCATTGCATCACTGTGTTCCCTGTTGTTTCAAACATCAGCCTGTAGGGAATTGTCCCAAAGGAACACATCAGCCCAGGGAATTTGAAGACTTCAGATATTCTCCTCTCAAAGTCCTTATTTGTACTTTCTCCTTTTCCCCCCATTTCCCAACATTTTCCTTATGATCTCATTCACCAACATGACATCATGTTCTCCCTACATCATTCATTGTTACATCAGTGGTAAAATACCAGAAGTAGCACCCTTTTATGTGCTGCATTTGTGGATGCTCTATGACAGCAATATTTTGGGCAATGAATGCCTTGGTCATCTGACATTCATGATAACATCCCATAATTTTGCACCTTGCAAATTCTGTGTTGCCTCGACATGACATTATTTAAAAACATTTCATCATTCATACACTATGTACTTTTCATGACTAACATCATTTGCACATTATGTCCCAAACCACTTCTAGTCAGATATAATGAGAGCAGTAAGACAGTGACAGTCACAACATCACAGAAGATTAAATGCTGTAGTTCAGGTTGACATAGTGATATTCCTTTGGCATATATATACAGGTTATTTCAATTTATATTATGATAATAAATATATGTCACAATCCTGCTGTTTCAGTACCTCTTGCAATAACCGGTTTATGGGCCATAATTAATTGAAGTTGTCACCTTTATTTTACAAGATGTCCACACGCATCTTCATGTCACGTTCACATCTTCAGCTGTCTCGGCGACCCGTATACCTGTGTACACTCACAACTAGGCCAGGTCAAGAAATGTAGCCATATTAATAACCATGTTGGATACTCACTCTGCGCAGGGGTAACTTAAGCCATCTTGGACACTGAAGTTTGCACAGTGCTGTATTAATCAGCAATGGGGTGATTGAAGCCGTATGCGATTCGATAAAAACGCAAGAGTGTAGGAGGCCTGTGTGAGTTAGCCACCCACCCCCACGTTACAGGATGCACTATCACTGAAGCTTCTCTCTTGGGACAGGCTTTGGCAGAATTTTCCCAGCAGTTGCCTGATGCAATTAGCCGTACCAGTTACAAGCAGGTGTATGTTCTAATCAGCAGTGAATGAGCAATATGTTTCATTTATTTTGTCATTATTTATTAATTTAGGATGAGACCACTGAATATTTGATTATTTCAATATTCGGCTACAACTCTTCTCTCTGCTGCATGGCTCAGTATTCATATTATGAAGGCCAGAGCATAAAATAAGATAATTTATCACTATTATTCATTGTCCCTCCTGAAAGTGTGAGTGAATACAAATGCATTTACTATGAGTCACTCAAGTTTCGTGCACAGCTTTAGGGAAAAATATAGGGCTAGATAATTTTAATATTCAGTTTTGGAACTCATTGAATATTTGAATATCATGTTAATCGAAATGCACACATATATGTTCTGCCAAAAAAGAAGATTTCAATACTGTGTATGCGATCCATCTGCAACAGTGGAGAAATACGGAGGTTGAAATGGAGTGCAGCGTTGTCTGTCAGTTGAATAAGCGGTTGGTTTGAAAGGTTTGCATTGCCTGGTTCCTTCTCGGCTGCAGCTCTGCTTGCCAGTGAGTGCAGATGAGAGGGTTTTAGTTCAGCTGGAACAGGCAGGTCAGTATTGCCGCTCGCCGCCAATGACGGGAGAGACCTTTTGTTCAAACTTTGGGCCGAAATATGAGGTCTTATTGAGACGGCTTCTTTCAGGACGCCTCCGTTGGAGTGCCGCCGTCTCATGTTTAACCAGATAAAGCACTCTTTTTGGTACGTGACCTCGTTCCACTTCCCGGCACATTCGAAAGTTGGTATGCAAAAAGGGGATGCACAGACAAGGACATCTTATTAGCACACCCTTTTGTTTTTGCTATTCAGCTGTCATAGCACTACATACCCGAATAACAGGGCTGTGCAAGTATATGTTGAACATGACCGGGTCTGTCCTTTTATTTGAGTGTTCTACAGATTTGTGAAATTTACTCTTTTCATTTTTTTCCTTTTCCTTTTCCATCTCACAGAAATGAGTGACGAAAGGAGGACATTAATACTGTTATTATCTTCATAGTCATTGGAACCCATGCCTAATGGCATGAGGTGTTTGCAGGAGCATGAACACACTCATGAGGTGGCCACTGTCTGCATACTTTAAAGCATAGCAGTGCTGTTAAAGTGGATATGCTGGATGAGGTGACATCCTAAAACATCCCAGGCAACAACAAACTGACAGCTTATCCAGGAAGGTATGCTTGAACGTTAGATTCTTGCTGCAAAATCTGGCATAATGTCTGACCCTGCAAGCCAGTCAGGTGTGGATAAGGCCTTAAATGTATGTGTAGACAGACATTTGCTTGTTGTTGGTAGGATTTGTTTATCAGGCACTCTAGAGCAGTTTAACATGAGTACAGTCACAATTTCAGGTACACGGTTGGGGTTTTTTTGTTTAGGAGTAAGGGACCTTGAACTATAGGTCCAGGGATCTGAGTGGTTGACCCTCCGGTCCAGAGCCCAGTGTTCTATCCACCTGCACCACACTTGTTTCCTTTAATAAACTCAAAGATATGGAAGGTAAAACAGCTCTGGTGTGGACGAACTCGATCGCTGCAGCGCACGCTCGGGGTGTGCATGTGTGCATCAGGGCACCGTATGGAGCACCCCACCCCCCACCACCACGTCTCTGCCCCGCTCAGGGTGTTCTGTGCCCAGACGTGGCCGCCCCGTGACCCCTCCGCAGGCGGAGTGTACCGCGCGCGCCTGGATGCAGCGAACCAGGATTAGAGAGTAAGATGGCGGTGACCTAGATTTTTGGGCAGGGAGGCAGTGCCACGGCAGTGCCGAGAGACGGAGCGACGCGTCTGGGAGGGGGGTACGCCGTGTCCCCGCTGGAGCTTTTTTATTTTTTCTGGAGCAGTTTCATCTTTTATTTAAGGATCTTGGGGGTGGCGGTGAGCGCTTAAGCCCCGCCCATTGGGTATAGGTGCCTCCTCCGCACTTTTAAGCGTATACGTCCAAACTGTATATGCAGAGCGGCATAGTCCCTCTGGAACTAGGCCAGTACCCAGAAGGCTTGACGTGCTGTTGTACCTGTCTTTGCTCTGCTGTTGTACTCTTGAGCAAGGGTACTTCAAATTCCTCTGGAAATGTGCAACTGTATAAATGCGCAATATGTAAAACTATACAAGTCACCCCGGATGAGGGTGTCTGCTGTAGAAATGAATAATGTAATGTCTCTCTTTGACTTGGTGCTTGCCAGGGCCCAGCAGTGGGCCGAGACCTAGAAGAGGCAATGGTTGGTCAGGTGGAAGGGTACAAATGAAAAGGTCACGCAAGGAGAGCATGGGGGCATTAAAAATCTTCTCAGTCACTCCTTTCACCAGAATGAAGTGCTAAAGGGAGTACAGGATCGTTATGCTACACACAAGGACTGAACTGTGGCAGTGGGCTGTCTTTTAGAAATGTTTTACAACTTTAAGCAGAGTGCTGGGTAAACGCTAGGACTGTAAAAACAAAACCTCACATCTTAAGGAAACAAAGGTGCTGAGTTGTATCACTTTGCCACATTGACTGTACTGAACCTCCTGTAAATTCATATGAATAAAAGGGTCACAGAATTCACTGATCCTGATGACATGTGGATCAGCTGGGTATGTGGGGTTCACGCAATATGATCCAGTTGATTCAACAATCAGTAAAGGTGCATGGAGCACAGACAAAAAAAAAAAAAAAAAAAACCTCACACAGCTCCTTCTATTTGAATCTCACCCTGTTTGATTGGTTGGCATAACTCTGCTAAATTTGGCAGGGAGAGGTATTTCTGCACTGCCCCCTGAGCGAAAAGTTCTGGATGGTTCTTCAGCAACCCCCCAGAGTGCAGTGTGCTGATGCAAACGGGCAGCGCTTCCAGGGGGAACTGACTCAAACCCGATGCACTCTGCCTCCCTCACTGACACATCTTGGCATTTGAACTAAGTGAGAAAAAAAAGCTGTCTTCCTTTTCAATTTCTTCTCTCACGACTGCGCTACATATGGTAGCGCGCCCAGAGTAACAATCATTATGTGAGGTTTACATAATTGTTAAACAAAACAAGTGGAAAAATGTGAACCATAAATGAACCTTGTCCTGGAAAAGCCTCAAACAGCCGGTGGTGCTGTCAGTGTGTGTGTGTGTGTGTGTGTGTGTGTGTGTGTGTGTGTGTGTATATGTGTGTGTGGGTCTATGTGTGTCAGTGTGTGCACGATAGAGCGGGGGTGATGGTGTAGTGCATGCTGGGATATGAATATGCTGGAGGTGTGTGTGTGTGCACGCATACGTTTGTGACAGAAAAAGCCACGGAAGTTGTACACTGTTGCACTACTTGTTGGCAAACTTCCCCTCTCACATGACAAGTTGCCACACGACACAGCAACACACAGGCAAGTGTCAGCAACCCTGAGGAAAACACATTACAGACACCAGGGAGCATAATGGCTCCAAAGTTGTTTACACCAAAACGTAAACAGATAGCACAATATTGCAGCTGTCAGCAACAAGTGTGGCATTATCCCAAGGCTGTCATTCAATTTAGCCTGATATGAGTCATGTTCAGTCACCTGTGCTTCCTAGATGTAGGGGTATGTATCCAAGTGAAATCCAAGTTTGCACACAGTAATTATTTCAGATTCAGTGTTTCTGGGGGAAAAAAGATGTATTATTTAATAATAATTATATTAATTATTATTTTTGTGTTTAGTGTCAACTGCCATTAAAAAAAATATTTATTTTGGGGCAACAGTGTGGCATAGTGGCACAGGAACAGGGTTTTTGACTAGGATGTTCCAGGTTCAGTTCTAACAGGGAATTGTATTGATGGTTAAGATAAAGTAAGTCATCCCCGATAAAGGCCTAATGTAAAATCAACAATGTTGCCTCATTGAGTTTTTTTATATCTTACCTGCAGGTTTCCAGTCAGCTGCTAAAAATATAATCTGCACAGCAGGGGAGGTCCCAAAAGCCAGGGAGGAGCATGAGTTGACGTCACCCCCCTCTTCACCTGTGAACCCCAGCATTTTTCACCGGACGCCTCCAGCATTTCAGCCAATCAGCTCCACACGCCCCCCAGGCATCCCACCGCCATGGCCAGCAAGAGGAAATCCACCGTCCCCTGCATGATCCCACCCAAAATCATCCACATGGCAGAGGAGCAGGAAGGCAGCCTTCCGGACCGCCTACTGCCTCCTGCCAAGGAGTCTTTCATCCGCAAGGAGGAGGAGGAGGAGCAGGCCGTGAGGGCACAGGGCTCCAAGGATGTAAGTCAGTCCTCCTGGCCTGAGGGGGGCGATGTGCAGCAGGCAGGGGACTCTTACAGCTGTCGGCCCTGCCATTTCGAGTCCCAAGATCTCAACCTGTTTCTGGATCACGTCTACAGCAGTCACCCGGATTTTCGGGCCGACCCCAGCTTCTACTGCGTGGACTGCGGGGTCTCCACCGAGAAGTTTGAAGGCCTGGCCCTGCACAACGCGCGGGCGCACCCTAACGTGGGTCTGGTGGGCAGCCCGGTGCACACTGCCCTGCAGGTGAGAAAGAGGGACAGGAGGACGACGGTGGAGCAGAGCTTGGTCGGAGGAGAGGGCTCGAGGGAATCCGAGATCTCCATCACCAAGACGCCTATCATGAAGATGCTGGGAAAGGGGAAGTCTGAGCACAAGAGGATTGTGGTGTCTCACCCCACGGGGGAGGAGCCTTTGAACCCGGACTCCTTCGGTCAAAAGGAGGGAGAGAAGAAAGACGCCCCAGCCGCCATGCCCACCTCTGCTGTCGTTCACAACGGAGCGGCTGCTAAGGTCCCAATGCCTTCGGCTATACAGATTGTGAACGGCTCGGGCACCCTGCCCGTGCTTAAAACAGCCGTCAGCCAGGTGGTGACGGTGGTGCAGAACCGCACCCCTCACCAGCAGTCCGCCCCTATCACGGTCTCCTCTTCCTCCTCCTCTTCCTCCACCACCAGCTCCAGGAACCTGCCCAAGGTGATGATCCCGCTCAGCAGCATCCCCACCTACAACGCCGCCATGGACTCCAGCAGCTTCCTCAAGACCTCCTTCAGCAAGTTCCCCTACCCCACCAAAGCTGAGCTCTGCTACCTTACTGTGGTGACCAAGTACCCCGAGGAGCAGATCAAGATCTGGTTCACCGCGCAGCGGCTCAAGCAAGGGATCAGCTGGTCGCCGGAGGAGATCGAGGACTCGCGGCGGAAGATGTTCAACACCATCATCCAGGCGCCGTCCTCCACCCCGCCGCAGCAGAGCCAGCACCAGCAGTCACGCCACGCCCAGCACAACCCCGCCCAGCACACCATCACTGTCCTGCCCACCCCTCTGGGCTCCAACGGCATCCCCCACATCCTGCAGGGCAGCCTGATGGGGCAGGGAGGGGTGATCGTCACCCAGCCGGTGATTGCCAACGGGATCCAAGTTGGCAGCACGCCCGTGACCCTGGCCGTGACCCCCAAGCCCCAGGCCAGGCCACAGATGCAAGCCAAGCCGGCAGCTGCGCTTGTCGCTGACAAGGGGGTCAGCATGGTCGTGGGAGCCGTGGGCAGCAGCAGTCGCGTCACCAGCAGCAGCAGCAGCAGCAGCAGCAACAGCAGCAGCAGCAGCACTAGTAGCACCAGCAGCCACACCAGCATTCGCAGTAACGGTGCCAACAACGGCAGCACCAGCAGCACCAGCAAAGCCAATGGCGACGGTGGAAGCAAGGCGGCCGAGGCGGTGGCGCTGCCCGCCCCCAAGGTCGCCCACAGCTCCCGCACTCTCCCCAGCAGCTTCCTGGACCCCAGTTTTTACAAGAGCAAGAAGTCGCAGGAGCAGCTGGGCGCCCTCAAGCAGAGCTTCGTCCGCTGCGAGTTCCCGGGACAGGAGGAGGTGGAGCGGCTCACCAAGATCACGGGCCTGACGGTCCGGGAGGTGCGCAAGTGGTTCAGCGACCGCCGCTACCACAACCGTAACCTGAAGGGCTCGCGCCCTGGCGGAGGGGTGCTGTTTGGCGGGAGCTCCCTCCTCGACCTCACCGACAGCCCCTCCCCGACGGGGAGCCCCAAACCCCAGCAGTCCTCGCGAAGCCCGCCAGCCGCGTCGAGGCGAGCCCCCCAGGCCCAGGCCCCAGATTTCACTGCCATCCGCTACAAGGAGAGGGACCCCCAGCAGGTGCGAGCCCTGGAGGCCAGCTTCGCCCTGGACCCGCTGCCCTCCACCGAGGAGGTGGACCGGCTGCGGGCGGAGACCAAGATGACCCGGCGGGAGATCGATGGCTGGTTCGCAGACCGGCGGAAGAGGTCGGCGCCCAAGAGGAAAGGGGAGGACGATGAGCAGGAGGAAGAGGAAGAGATGGAGGACGAGGAGGCTGACGAAAGCAGGGACGCGAGCCTCGCCGGTGAGGAGCGGAAGCTCGACGCGGAGGACCCGCTGCAAGGGACGTCGACGCAGCAGCACGGCAAAGACGAAAAGGGCAAGGACGAAGCCCTCGGCAGCTCGGGGCCCAAGGTCAACCCCATCAAGATAAACCTGAAGATGCTCAAGGTGACCAAGACGGAGGGCAAGCCTGACGCTGACGGCAGCCAGCCCGAACGCGAGCGCGAATCCGACAGCCCCAAATCGCCTCCGCTCTTCACCTCCGGCCGTGGCAAGAAGACAGCCGAGCAGCTGCACCTGCTCAGGCAGGTGTTCGCTCGCACCCACTGGCCCAGCAGCCTCCAGTACGACGAGCTGATCTCCAAGACGGGGCTGCCGCGGCCTGAGGTGGTGCGCTGGTTCGGGGACAGCCGCTACGTGTACAAGAACGGGCAGCTCAAGTGGCTGGAGAGCTACCAGCGCGCCGCGGCCGAGGAGGAAGACGCGGCTGCCAAGGAAGACACTACAGTATTGAAGGACCACCCGACAGGCCAGGGAAAGCTGGGGGAGGAGCAGAGCGAGGGGCGCGGGGAGTCCGGCAGGCAGAGCGAGGAGCACGTCCACCGGGGATTCGGGACGCAGGCGCCCCAGCCGCTGGAGGGCAGGGGGACAGAGGAGGCAGGCCACGTGGACCCAGCGCCTGCCTGGCAGGACCAAGGTGTGACAAAGGAAAAGCAGCCCAAGCAGAATGAGAGCAGCGTGGGTTCGCGAGAGGAGCCTAATCAGGTCACCAGCACCCAGGCTGTGAAGCCCAGTTCAGGTGGGTCCTCATTGGATGGCTCCTCAGGTTTGGCTCAATGGCCCAGAATCCTGTACTGTTCATCTCTTCGTTTGCTGACATTGTGTTGAATTCTTAGGATGTTGCATTTCATCCGAAATACAACTTTTGCAGGATTAAAACAAAAAAAGGAACTCGTAATTGAGACCAGAGGTCTCAAACTTGGATGGTGGAGAGCTGTCTTGTATTTTTTGGGTCCCTTTCCAACATTTTCCTCCGCGTACTGTTGAGTGCAAGCAAACAGCACTGCAGATGTGTCCTTTAATACCCTCCCTCTGGTTGGATAAATAGACTCAGTTGAGCCCATGAGGAAATATTTGGAATGAATGCCGGCATACATTGTTGCCCTGTGTTACATTTAGAGCTAGAGAGAAGGGGAAAATTACTGTGGTTATCAGTGCTCTCATCAGGGTTTTATAATGTTTCATATGTCAAAGAAAATCTTTGTCCAGCATTTCAACACAAAAAAATCCACAGATTTTACAAGAGGATACGCATACGCATTGGTACTCTGAAAGCATTTTTTGACAGAGACTTGAAAGACCAGAATCTGTATTTATTTATAACAGTCAGTCATTCTCTTTTTTAACACCTGTGGGTTAAAAACAGAGGTGTTTATGTTGATCAGAAATTCAAGATAAAAGATCCACACTTAGATCCCTGCAGGCCTCTTATATAAAAATGAGGTTAGAGGATTTAAATGTACAGGCATGTTGCCCTTATCAGCGCAGTGGTGCTATAATGTTTACAAAGTTATGTAGGCCTTGCTACTTAACTCAAATACATTACCACAGGTATAGAAGTAAATGAGAAAGGAATTGACAATTACTGCTTCTATTTTTAGTAACACCGTTAAGCTTCTAGCATGGAGCTGCACTCCTAAAAAACAAAAACAAAAAAGCTAAAAACTATACTAACTGTATTTTCAAGCAAAGTAGAATGTGCTCTTATTTCAGCCTGTGTGTGACTTTGTAGTTTGTATAGTTTCTTTGTGGTGGGGAAGCAGGATGTTGCTGACTGGTTGGATTTCAGGATTTCACCAGTGTATGTGTGGGATATTAAGGATGGACATGTGGATGGAAAGCCACAAGATGCAGACAAGTCCAGACAAGCAACCTTCTGTGTGTGGAGCTCCTCTTTTATTACTGTTTTGAGCCTGGGGCATTCTGGACCACAGATGGCCACGTGTCCTGAGTATGTGTAGTGAAATTATGAATATATTTGCAATTAACAGTATTCATCTTATGGGGGAAACTGGTTTCCTTTCCTTGATGACCTTTTTGTTAACATTTATTTTCATATTTGTACTTATATAATTGTGTACCTACGTGCTTAAGTACTACATCTTTCGTGTTGTTTTTTTAATAACTGAGAGCTGCAGAAAAACCCCTGTGTTAATCACCTTTAACGTGTGTGTGTTTCAGGAGGAGACTGAGGGCGGCCACATGACGCTGGTTGTGGGGAAACAAGGACGGCTGGCTTTCCTGACAGGCGTCGCAGGGTGTGTTCAACATGACAGCAGATGTGGATGTGACAGGATTGATGGAGATGGACTTAAATCCCAACCCCCCACCTTCCGTCATCCTCTGTCTTTATATATAAAAAAAAAAAAAAAAAAAAAAAAAAAACACAAAAAAGTACAGACAGGGCCTTGCTCTGTCAGCGTTTGGGATGGCCTTTTTTCAGGTCAGCCTGACGCTTGGGGGCACGTGGATGGGACAAGCCAGCCTACACCAGAGAGAAACACGCACAGGAATTGTATGGTTATCGACCAATCACGTATGTACCAATCTGGGAGTCGCCAGGATGAATGGCATGAGGAACTCGGATTGGGAAATTAAGGGGTATACGATAGGAACTGCACAGCGGAAAAGGTCAATAGTCATGGAATTAAGGGGACGTTGTTTGTTGTATTTCTTACTTTTTTAGCAACCAGTACATCAGCACAGGCTTGAATTCTGTTTCTCTGTTTTCATGGATTTTTAAATTTTAGGTTTTGTTAGGTTTTGTTTTTCTGTAATCGGTTACTGTCAGTCCAGATATATTTGTGTAAGTATTTAGCGGATCACTCCATCAATATAAAATTTTCACTGTAAGTCTCTCAAAAGTGTGAAAATATACCCAACGTACTGGAACACTCAAATTGTATCAAGTAAGGGGACATAAATCAGTAATTTGGAGATCACTACAGCAAAAGGCACTGCCTATGATTTTGCACTTAGCAACTAGCAGACTAACACTAACGTTACACAAATCACTCACGCACACCGACTTGTTGTGAAGATGAAAACCAGTTAATGATCTGATCACAAATGTAACATGCCTTTTAAACAGTCTTCAGATAACAGGAATATTGTAAAAGACGTTTGTCCGCTCAGTGGAGAACGTAGAGTAAAACAATGCTGCAGGCACGGAGTAGAGGAAATTAAGATCTAGCTACCCAAATACTGACAAATAGGCCAACAATACAATCACTAAACTGAGAGCTAACGATCGATGATCATTAGCAACAGGAATCCAACAAATTTGCATTTCTGAAATTTGTGGAAAACTGACAAATTGTTCAGAGTAAAAAATATGTTGAAGTGACCTTTTAAAAAGCGTTTTCAATAGCTTGTCAGCGTCAAAGATGTTAGCAATTTATTTTTGGTTCGCGAAATTTGCAAATATTCCTGGACTTGCAGAATTATGATTATTATGACCGTATACGTCAATTATCAAACAGACAGTTCTCCCAGAATTATTCATACCCAGCTCTGTTGCTTCATCGTCATTTTACCTCTGAATCTTTGCAGAATAAATGAAATACAACAAGAATTTGCAGCTGTTTTGTTCCGTTTTTTTCCAGCGTGTAGACCACACACCTGCCGTTGTTTTAATTATTGAAAGCTTTTGTAAAATAACATGCACTAACACAGCGTGATAGCAAAAACGGGTCACAACACTGGCATGGGTTTACATAATCATAAGAACCATGCACAACTTCATAGCATTTAACAGGTAAAAGCCACACACTGGTGTCTTCGCACTTATCTACCCGTGCTGGTAAACATTGGGCAGGACATATAGATATCACCTTAAAAGACAAATGCGACAAACTGCTGTCTGGCCGGAAACAAAAAAAAAATGTCGGGAAGAGCTTGCCAAAAACAGATCGGTACATCATGCAACTTTCTCCCCCTTTTTTTTTGGACTCTTACCGGTAAGAGAGGGGTGCCATCTGCTGGCGGATGTGTTAGACTTGCGTCTCAGGTTCCTTTTCTACAGAATGTGCTAAATACGAACCTGAGGTAAAGTGGCATAGCATTCAAAAAAACATTATGAGCATTAATATCATGATCATTAATTCCATCATGATGGACTTCAAATTCTCTTTACTGCATACTGACCCTTGGAGATGGTGTT
Organism: Megalops atlanticus; assembly: GCA_019176425.1. Taxonomy (NCBI): domain Eukaryota; kingdom Metazoa; phylum Chordata; class Actinopteri; order Elopiformes; family Megalopidae; genus Megalops; species Megalops atlanticus. The sequence continues at coordinate 20,450,076 of CM032879.1, forward strand.
CCCGGTAAACAGCAAAGCCATGTGGTGCAAATCAGTGCAAATCCAAACCAAATTTGGAGTGCTGCTTGGTAAACGGGTAGTTTAGCGTAAAGTCAACATTTGAAAGGTACTCTATTAGAAGGGGTCCAACAGCTTACCCCGATCAAGCTTAAAAATCCTGCATTTAACTGGCATATCTACAGGACCATGTTTTAATAGTGCATAGGATACCTTTAGTCTTGTTTCCAAGTAAAACATTCACAGAAAGGCAACACCCCTCCCCCAACCCCACCTCACAGTTTCTCTTGCTCTATTGCACAAAGTAATCTTGCTGAATGGTGAAATGCTCAGCATCTGCAGTGTAACATCACATGTGTTCATTTGGTAGAATAATTAATCCAATTATGTGATGTGATGTCCAATTAAGTTCTCAGGTTGAGCAAAAAGCAGAGACATCTCTGGCCCTCCAGGGAGAGGACTACCTACCCCTGGAACAGCCCCCACCCATGAGTGAGACAGAATGACCACTGTGGATCCCAGGAGTTGTCACCTTCGTAAAAGGACCTCAATACTTAGCACATTTTCACTTTCACACTGTAGACCTACATGGAATCAAAACCATGTCACAGTAATGTTCGTACAAAGACACAACACATATTTGAAGTTGTAGGGTTTTATTCTTAAATAACCTACAATGAGCAAAAAGGAAAACAAATGAAAATAAAAACATGATTGAAAGCTATGGCAGGAGAGGTTGAGAAACTGGTAAAGGATATTCAAAGGAAGGAGGATTCACACCTACTTTACTAAGTTCCCTCCTAAAACCCACATGGAAGTAAGGAGAAAAACATGAGACTTCATAATTAAAATTAGTTCATTTTTCCCTCAGTCTTTACAGTTACAAAAAAATAAACGGCCTAAAATGGTCACATAATTTCATTTTTTATTTTTTGGCAAAAGTTGATATCCCTCTAGAAGGTTTTATCTGACCTTTTGTGAGAAAAAGGCTTTCCATTACTACCCCACAGTACATTAAAATAGCAATTTCTTCAAGTAACAGATACGGGAGTTTTTTTCCTCTTGGAAAAGTCATTAGAAATAAAATTAAGTTAAAACTCAATGGCGACTCAGAACTATGTGGAAAGATGATCACAGGACGTGGGCGATACACTTAAAGTAAAAATAAAAATATCGGTTCACATTTACATTGAAGGAAAACAAAAGTCCCTGATAGAAACTGTAAAACAAAAAAGAAATTCACATTCTTTCTGCTAAAGTAATATAAACATGGTTTTAACATTTTTTTCCTTCCCAGCATCCTCTCTCATGTTCTGGATTTTACTCCACACAATTCAAAGTCTAGTTAAAATGAACTTTTTTTTGACACGTCACACGCTCACGCAAACACAGCTTCTGCGGTCAATTCCTCTGAACTGGGCTTGCTTCTTGCTTCCTTATGAAGGCGCAGGTGTAGTTTAAGGAATTCTTTGATTTACCACCTTTCCGTTAAAATACATAATTCATCAATAAACCGGAGGGCTAAAACAGACCAAGAATAAAATCGTAAAATGATACAAGTTTTTTTGAATACAGTAGCTACAGGACCACAGAGTTCAAGGTTCACAGGAACAGCATCAGGTCCCTTTGCCAGAGGGGGTATGCCCATTCGGGTCAGAACATTGAGCCGCTGTATGGTCCCTCATTCATGGGAGACTGCTATAGCTTTGGGTGTCGGGCTCGTAGGAGGGGTGGGGGTGGTTAGTCTGAATTGTCTCAGGAGGCAGCCAAGTCCCCCACCTGCCTCCAGCATGCCTGATACCCATCACCCCCACAACTTGACCCTGGACTACCACCGTTACCTCTCCCATTTGTCCAGCCCTCTTCAGGTCGACCACCGGCTGGAATCAGTTATGCTAAAAAAAGATTTAAAAAAAAAAAAAAAAAAAAAAAAAAAAAACTAAAATGGAAACAAAATGAAACCGCAAACAGGGTTTAAAATTCAAAGTCTTCATCTGCCATGTCTATGGCCCAGGCGAACTTCTCCCGCTGAGTTTTATTGTAGATTTTCTCAACTGGTATGCCCCACTTCTTGCACCTTGGAGGGAAGAGGGAGAGAGGGAGAGTGAGAGGAAGCAAGCAAGTGACAGCAGGAGAGTGAGTGAGCGAGGGAGTCAATAATAGCAGTAGAGACCTTCCAAGAGACAAGTACAGTAGTTCATTTACAAGGAATTGACACTGATACCAGAGATCAGTGTGAACAGAAGAGAATGCCATGCAGTGCTCAGTCACATGCAAGCCATGCTGTTAACCGCCAGCAGTGCGTGTCGATACTGCTCCAGTAACTCACAAACTTCAAAACGGACTAACTAATCTCCCCATGTCATTCACGATTGAAGATTCAGTTTTATCTCAAGTTGTTCTGTCTCAGTTCTTAGCACAACATCCCATGATAAGTGAAAATATGACTGACAGACAGCTATTTGGTCAAATTCCAAACCACATCCTTGCTCTCTGTCATACCCTTTCAGCAGAAGCAAGCTATAGCAAGAACTCCACACTTTGGTGCAAGAACATGATCTCTTACCAGGCCACTGAGATGCGGGGGTCCAGGTAGTTGAGCTTGGAGGTGCCCAGAGCGATCTGCTTGTTTTCCTCACGGTCTGTTGCCTGCACCTCCAGCTTCATCAGCTGTTCCTCTATCCTCTGCACGGCCTTCTTCTTGCTTTCCACCGCTCTAAGAGAAAGCATGGGCAGGGGTGTGTCACATTACACAGCCTGTGATATATAGTCTCAGGCACCATAGCCTTAAGACTGCTGCCCCACTCCTTCAGTCATGCATCTCTGCTGTGATCAGGGACTTACTTTTTGGACTTCTCGTCTCTCCGTACTTTGGCGTCTGCCTTGGCGCTCTTCAGCTCTCTCTTGGCGTCAGCAAGCTGGTCTTTCTTGGCATCGATCTGGGGATAGAGAAAGGAAGACATGAGGACGAGGGCGACCGCAGGGGCTCAGGCCTTCCTGTTAAAGCAGCAGTCATGGCAATAGGCAGACACACTGCCCCATGCTTACAGCTACTGCCTTCATACCATCACATAATCATCATCATGATTTACTGCATGTAAACTATCACCATGAATTACATAGGGAGCACTGTTAAATTGATTTAACCATTAAAATAAGGGTGGGAGGGTGTACATATTGATTGAGATTCCTGTGTACTAGTTAAATCAAAGTCAAACTGACCATCTTTAGAGTTTGTGCTTGGTGAATAGGCTCCTCACATCAACGCAGTTTAAGTCCTTTTTCATGGAAATGCACATTAAAATGCAGTTTCATTTTGCAATGAAACTGTGACCACAGTGAGAATCAGTGATTGACGGAGCCTCCATATCCTCAAAAACAAGCAAAAATTGACTGCTGACTACAGTTAGTAGCATAATTCTGCATCTATCACTCAAAGTGTCTCTTTGAAAGTTTTTAGCAATTGTCATGTTATTTAAATTACATTCTACTGTGATGGGTGAAAGTGTTTCAAAAAAACAAACAGGGATAAATAAAAACTAAAAAATGCAGCTGACTTGCAAAAACAGAACTGGCCTTTCTGAAGATGTGAATTTTCCCTTTCTAAAAAGGAAGAGGGAGGGGGGTGGCCCTACTCGTGTTCCTCACCTTGGTCTGCAGGTTCTGCATGGACTTCTCAAAGGTCTTGGGCGGAGCTCTCTGATGGTTGCACAGGATGGCCACAGCCCGGTTGGCCCGGTTATAGGACAGAATCTTGGCTGGGATGTTCTCCTCAGCTGGGAGATCACAGGAAGGGATGTACCAGGTCAGGGATTAAGCTGCATCTGCCCACTTAATCAACCCTCACTGCTGACTGCCCATACTATAATCCCTGACCTCACTCTGAACGATACAAGGCCAGTTTACACACGTTTAAATAAAGGCCGGGCTTAAATGTGGGCTCCATCTACAACCTCCCACCACAGAGCATATGAATAAACCACAAAGCCCAGTTCAACAAACACCCCTGAAGGTTATACATTGGTGCTCCCCCTAGAGGACTCACGGCTGGTCAACTCCTTCAGCTGCTGCTGCAGGGTGATGGAGGCGTTGTAAGTACGGAACACTTTGGCCGTCAGTCCATCCATCAGCTCCTGCAAGTGCTTGTTCAGTATGGAGGTCTGAAAGAGTGACAGAAGTTAGATGATCTCACACTTTGTGATTTAATGACATTTAGAGATATCTGCCCTCTTGTGGCTCAATTTACATATGCAAATCAAATTTAAAAAACACATAACATACATAAGAGCATGGTTTAAGTATTTTTTACTCCAATGTCAAGATTTTCATAATGTTACTAACATTTGGTTATTTTACAATCAGTATGAGAAATTGCCCTAATATTTTTTTTGCCACAGAGACTCGGGATGTGTATCTTGTTTGAATATTCAAATAAGCAATCCCTACCCCCACTGTATGAAACCCCAGTTCTTCCTGTGCAAGTAATGACTCAACCTTTCACATGTAATACTGATATGGCCTTACATTAAGACGGTCAAACAGGTCATCCTCTGGCTGCTTGTTCTCCATAAACAGCTGCAGATTCTTGAAGACCTTCAAGGAAAAAAAAAAAAATCTTCGGTGACCAAGGCAGTCCACTCCAAATGATGAGAGAGCACAGTCCTGCACTTTGCTGACTGAAGAACACTCTACTGGAGTCAAGCAGAACCACAAATTTTTACTCTCAGCTCAAGGACGTGACCAGCGCACATTTGAGTAGACAAAAATGCAGAGTCACACTAAAGGCATTAGCCTTCAAACACAGGAGGGTATTCAAGACATAATGGATGCAAGCCACTGTAGAACGCAGTAGTACTGCAGCAATACAAGAAACCTTTTCCACGACACTTTATCAAAAGTAAACATTTAAAAGCAGGCTAATCCATCAATGCACAGAAAATACAATGGATAAAAATGACTACCAAAAGTCATCTACATCTTGCAAGGTGCCCCCAGTCCCAAACAGCATTAATTCACAGGCTCTACTTTCAATGTGAACTTCTCAGACTTGTGAGAAGAGACCCTGTGAGTACAGGGGCATCCAGCGTTCCCAGGGCTGATTCCTTACCCTCTTCTCCACAGGAACCTTGTTGTAGTAGCGGATGGAGTCCTTTCCCAGGAAGTCAAACTCCACCACAAACTCCTGTCCGTCTTTTTCGGGGTACAGCTTGATGTGCTCCACCCTCAGAGAGCAACAGCCAACAGTGTCCGCTGTCTCGCCCTCCTCTTTCTCATTTCCTGCTCTCAGGGCCAGCTGCCAGGGGAACAGAGACGTTAACCACACTGCGGATTACACGTTCTCATTCAAACAAACGACTGACCAAAAGAGTTTGTGTGAGTAGATCCTTCAACCTGCCAATGAAAGGCAAGGTCTACAAAGTGAGGTACTGTGGACTCTTGAGCCCATGAAGCCCCAAAATTTGAGAATGAGTTGAAAATATTAGTTTTAGCTGCCAAATCAAAGATCTACCTGCTGATTTTAGACTCACTGTCTTTGCATAACATCCCATGAAAAGTGAAAACGATGCAGTGACATGAAAATGAGCACCACAAATGATGCAGTTCCTCAATGCAATGAGTATACAAACAGGTGAAGTTTAACAGCATCAGAAGGAGGGAATGATGGGCAGTTAGAGCTTATCTAAAAGCAGTACTGCACTCACTTGCCAAAAGGTGCAACAGACAACAAAAATGGGGTCATGAGAGGGTCCAAACCTCAAGTCTTGCCCTTGGATGACAACCCACACACACTTTTGACTTTTCCTGCCCTGAAGAGGGTAATTTGGGGCAATTCACCTCTCCTCAGAGTCATATTTATGCCTGATCTACACATGGGACACACAGCTGTGTGGTCTGGTGTGGCAGCAGCATGGCACAGCCTTAACAATGGCCTTTCATCCACATGCAAACTACAGCACTTCCTTTTTCGAAAGGGCGTTCAATTATGTACATTACGTAATGATTATTGCAAACTCCATTTAAATGACATCTCAGTGAGAGGATCTTCACTCTGCAGCCCTGTCCCCTCACCTTGTCGATGAAGTAGAGGGCAACCGATCTCTGACGGATCCGCATCTCTTTGGACTTCCAGTCATCCCGGTACTGAGACCGAATCCGGTCCACACACTTCTTCAGCCTGCGCGCCGTCTCGTACTTCTGCCAGTCCTTCTCTCCCTGTCAGGGCACACGGGCACATGGGTACACACACATGCAGACATCAACTCACAGATACCAGGTCGACCTACTGTGACAGGATGTGACTCACTTCCTGTGACTGCACCATCCTGCAGGTGAACAGAGGGCATGAGCTTTTCGATTCATGCCTCATATCACAATATTCAAATATTATATGGCTCTCGAGACTGAACATCAGAGAAATGGGACCACACTTTTTAATCCTTCTATGTGTGAAACTTGTTACTTGTGTAAAGTGTGACACACTGCAGACACTCATACTTTCAGGCAGGAAAATCAAATTTGCATGAACTTGGTCATTTTATGAAGGTTTCATTGGCTCTCCACGTATGCTGGTGGCCATTTTTTGGCCATGCCCTGTTGCGCCCACCTTGATCCTGGAGCTGGGGTTCAGCATGATGTACTTGATGGAGCCCTGGATGTTCTCTGTCCAGGACACCAGCCACGTCACTTTGTTGTCATGCCGCACTTCCTTCCACTTGGTGCCTGGGGGAGGCTTGGGGTGTTTGGAGTCCCTGGAGGAGGAGGAGGGCACAAGGAGTAAAGACAGGCCTTTAAGATTTAGGGCAAACCTGAACCCACTGGTACAGAACCAGTAGCTGGATTTATGCTCAGGGAACTCCATTCATCCCAGTGTGACAAACACACAAACTAATACATACCAGGACATGGATCAACAAACTTAGAATAATTTACTAAATAGCAGCACATAGAATTATATCCCTCTCCCACCCAATAGCATCAGGATCAAGGTCAGCCCTGATCCAGAATCTGCTAACCCAACCCCTACTAACATTCGTGCAAAAAGCTGGAGCTGACCCAGGGTCAGCGTTTGGCTCAGCTGCCTCACTTACTTGCTGCAGTTGATGATGATGTCCTCTGGGCGGATGCGGCGCTTCAGCATGCCCATCTTGGGGTGGTCCCCTCGCCCACGGAACAGCCCCGGGGGCTCAATGCGGAAGTTGGCGATGCGCTCCTTGTGGTTGTCCATCACGCAGAAACCATACTCCTGCAGGAGGCGCTCATTCTCCTCTTTGATTTTCTGGAGGGCGATAGGAGGCAAGTGAGAAGCATTCAAATCCAGAGGCATTAAGCTGCACTTGAGAACATGATGGTGCCGTTTCCTCCTCCTTCCATCTCCTGCCAGTCAGCCCCTTCCCCCAACCAGCCTGCAGAGGCGGGGCCACAGACTAGCCAACAGCATCACACAGGGCAGGTGCCGGGGTCACACACTTACCTGCTTCTCTTCTTTTGACATCTGCTTCTTGGCCTCTGACTGGGCCTTGAAGTAGTCGCTCATCTCGGTAAAATTACACTTGCCCAGGTCAGTGATCTTCGCCTTTTCTTCAGATGTCATTTCCTGGTGTGGGTGGGGGTGTGATGTGATGGGAGAGAGAAATACAATTACCCAACCACAGAAAAATCAGAGATTTAAGGGTCTTGTAGCCTGATTAAGCTGCCTGTGGAAAGTGAATTCATCTTTGGGGAAAGCATGCCTAGAGCTGCCCATGCCTCCTACCAAAAAGCTCTTCTTAAGAACAAGCATGCTTCCTACCTTCCTCCAGTCTTTGAAGAAATTTTTGCGGAAGATGTCCTTGGTGGTGTACTCATGGTCCAGCATTTTGGCAAAGAAGGTGGCCACTTCCTCTGCTTTCTCACTCAGTTTCATGGGTTTTTCTGGAGAGGACCCACAGCAAGGTCAGAGAACACCAAGCTCATTGACATGCAGAGCACAGTAACACTAACTCTACTGTGCTGCCCAACACTGATCCCATCCTCGACACACTCACGGCACACTCAACCATCTCTACATGCAATCATACCCAACACCTGAAATACACACCCCCTACATTTTCCCCAACAGAAGGGTTCTCTCTGTTAGCTACCTCCCTGGATACAGAGAGTGATAACATCTCCTGTCAATGAAATGTATACTGAGAACAAAAAGAAAGCAAGAGCAAGAGTCTTTTTCAAACGCCACTCTAGTCATTTCCTATCCCATCTCTCTCTCTCTCACACACAGACAATGATAGACTACCAGTTTCCTAAGTTCTCTAACGTGGGACTTACCATCATAATAAAACTTGATGTTGCTAGGCAGAGGTTCATAGGGCGGAGCAAAGACAGGGCCTTTATGTTCCAGAAACTTCCATTTGACGCCATCTGTGTACCTCTCCTCTTCCCACCTACAGTCAAAAGGAGAGAGAAAGAGAGGGTCTGTCATCTCATTCTTGCCATCTAGTTTTGATAGCAGTCTGTACTAACATATGAAAATGGCCACCTTCTTTCTTGCTTTCAACAGTTCCAGCATAATTACAGAACTCAGAACTCTAACATACAAATATGTCCCCAGGAATTCTTTTTTTTTTTTTTTTTTTTTTTTAAAAGGGAGAAGTCGGCCATCTCAGCGTATACCAGGCATGCAACTCATGGATCTCACAGTTCCCCAAAAACCAAAGTTCCCCTTCAACATTTTTGCACTGTATGTCTGACATGCCTGAATGGTAAAGCACACACAACACGATACTGGAGCAGATCTGTGGGGTGGTGCAGTTATGACTTTTAAACCTGTTCAAGCAGAGAGCATGTTGGATTCCTCACCATTTCCACTTCTCCTCTGGCTCCTTCTTTGCCTTCTTTTTCCCATCAGCCACTTCACCTTTCTTGTCTTTTGTCTTCTTTTTCGGTTTTATGTCCTGCAACACACACAGCAAAAGTCATGAGACAGAGAGTGGGGTTTATTTTACCAGTTAAAAGTTAAATTTATAAAAAAAAAAAAAAAAAACAGGTGGTCAAATATCCATCTCACCTCTTCATCCTCCTGTTTCCTTTTCTTTGCCTTCTTGTCGTTTTCAGTCTTGATTTTTTTGGGTTTAAATTCAGAACTGCAAAAAAAGACCACCCAGTTCAACCTACTAGGAATGCTACCAATTATCTGTACGGTCTGCAATTTTTCTACAAGCTCTCCGCTTAAGGAACAAAATTAAAACATTCACCAACTGCTTAGGAGACGTAATTGCAGGCCTACAGAGCACCAGACATGCTATGAACAGTAAAGGTACCCAGAATATTTTTGGAAAAGAAAAAAAAGGAAAAAAAAAAAAAAAAATTTACAAACCAAGAGAGACAAACCCCAGATGGAGTTTATATACTTAATTCCAAATAAACATACACAAGGGAAAAAAACCTCATTCACTGAGGCTCGTCATCCTGACACACTAATGGCCGAAGACCTGGAAGGCAGACTCAGAGGTGGAATGCAGAATAAAAACCACAAGTGCACAGAGATGACGGACCACCCCAGAGGCACCCGTGCCCCCCTGCCTCATGTGTCCAGGCCGAATGGTAAGACTATGCTGGGAATCAGGGATGCCTACAGTATGTTTTCAAGTCATTGCTATGAACCTGGAGTTCAAAGTAACACATTCCAAGATTTCAGGCTTTTATCACATAAGGAAGTGTGTGTATTTTTTATATATATATATAAAGCATAGACCTTCAAGGACACTGCAGTGAAAAGAAAAAAAACCGGTATATTCCCCCAGCATGCTAGTGAAAATATACACATTCTAAGACACAAAACCATGAATTAACTACATGATCAATATCCTTACAGGCATACAACCCAAAATGGGTGGTATACATTACAGTTCACTGAAGCAAGATCCCCACCACCTTATGAAGCAGACCCATGAGAGATGCCATATCCATTATCACCTGGAAGAAATTAATATACTGGTGCTTTCCCAAACATAATTCTATGTGTGTCTGGTAAAAATACATTATGGCCTTATTAATGACTACATTAACAGAATTAAACATTTATATTATTAATATTACAATTTGTTTTGCAATGCTTGTTATGAACAGTAATGAGTAAAGCAGTATCTGTCCTCAAGTAGATGCTATTCACCCACCAAATCTCAGTTTATTACAAGACTAAAAATATTTATTTTTGGAGTGCGTGTCAAAAAAGTCACGTTGAGGGGGTGAGAGATGCCTACTTTAAGGTGGTCTATATATAAATGTATTGCTTTCAAAAGCAACTGACATTTAAATAATTAGACCTTATGTTAATGTGAGAGCATATGGTTCCTAGAGTAACACACATGAATTACATTATCACAGCAGATACTCTTATCCAGAACAACTCACAAAGCTTACAGTTTACATGGCTGGATATTTACTGAGGCAATGCCGCTTAAGTACCTTGTCCAAGGGTGAAAACAGCAGTGTGGGACCCAAAGCAGCAACCTTTGGGTTATGAACCCTGCTCCTTGACCACTACACTATACAACTGGGAGATCTGGCAACACTTGGGGCCGGCCAACAGGGGCGTACTCACTCGTCATCGTCTCTTTCGCGCTTCAGTGACTTTTCGTGTTTGGGAGAGGGGTAGAAGCTGTCATTGTCCGGTTCAGATTTGATACGAGGGGGGCTGTCAACAGAGACAGGAGAGGGAAATGTTTTAAGAGGCAAGAGGTTAACATGCTTTGAAGTACTACTAATTTCGAAACCAAATGTTGGACATAGTTATAAAACGTGTTAAATCCTGTATAAAATGTACAAACTGATCAGAACAGATTTACTGTGCCCAAAACCAAGTGACTGACTGGCTGACTTTGTGCCACATGGTTCTCAAGATTTTTCATGAACCGGGACCATGACCACAATAGGAGAATAGCCCCTGGTGTTATTCTACACACTAGGAACCAGTACCTGGCAAACCCGTTCTCCTTCTCCTTCTTCGGCTTGCCATCTAAGGATCGGATCTATGGGACAGAGACGGCGAGAGAGAGACATTTAGGATGTTACATCAGAAAGCCTGGGTTCTCATGTCTTATGTTGCCAGAGACAACTTCAATTCAATGTAGGACTGTGGGTAAGCAAGAAGCAATCTTCATGGAACCCTCTTGTAGAAAGCCATGGTCAATACCAAACCAATCTTGTGCTTAAAAAAATGTTCAGTTTTAGGGCCCCTATCCATCTAGACAACTGATCTCAGTGCAGTGTGTGAGCAATGTAGATATATATAGTGCCAAAAGACAGTGCAGAGATGAGCCACCTTCTCCTCTTTCCTCTTCTCCTTGTCCTTGTGTCTTTCCACGCTGCCATCTTTGTGCTTCATTTTCTCACGGTCTTTGTCTCTGTGCTTCTTTTCTGAGTCCTTGTGTTCGCTGTGGTTCAGGAGAGGGAAACACAGGAAGGTTGTCAGGCCAGCCGTGACTGAGGTAACGCACAGGTAGGTATCACAGAGCTTAGTATGGCTGAGCACAGAGGTCAGGGACTAAGGGGACACCACCAAACAGTTTGGATTATTTCTATGGTGTGAACACCACCACCGTTCCCTCCCCGCAACCACCCCCACCAGAGCGCAGCCCAACCCCTGTTAGTCCCCAATATTCAGTTTCACATGGGCCGCACCGATCTGAGCCAAAACCAACAGACAGCTACACCGTGCTGGAAACACAAAAGGCAAATTGTTCACAGATGTCATTCAATAAAAAAGCATCACTTCATTTCAGGAGAGGGCGCCGTGGAGCAGAGCACATGCCTGAAGGGACAGTCCCATATTATCTCAACACCCCCCCGCAAACACAGGAACAGCCTCCATGAGGTCCAGACAATGCTGATTACACGAGAGCGAGTGTGGTTATCATCGTAATTTTTGTGTGCGCAATGTGACGCACCCTCACCCCCGATAGTGTGTGAATGACTGGGTGTGGTCAAGTTGTTAAACCACAGCATGAGAACAAGGCAGTCGCCTCAAAACACGGCAATTTACTGAGCTATCCCAGCATCTCCGATCTCCGCCATTGGCCCCGCTAATTTATTGTGAGACGCCGTGCTCTCATTACCACCACATCTTTCATACCGCCTGCTAAGAGGACCCACTCATCACACCAGGAGATAAGGCAGAGAGACCGCCAGAAAGAAGAGGTGCAGGAAGCAAATTATTTTACTAAAATAAAGATCTGCACACAATTCAAACTTCCCAGACACTAAAAAATGTCATCCCCTGGGAGAGGGGATGTGCACCACTGATGGCGCAGTATATCACTGCCTGCCACAAGCTGACAGGTGGTGTGTGACAGAGAGCCATGTTATTATGTAAATTTAGAAATATGCGAATTGTATACATATATACATACATACGTGCCCGTGCGTGCACACACACATTCCCATACACATGCAGTTCATTCTCCTTTCTTAAAAGATTTAACAAACACACTGTCATAACAAAAATCGTGTTGCTTAAAAAATGAGTGTGAGCGAAAGAGAGAGATCTCAGGCCTACCTGTTGCTGTACTTGGACCGCTCCCTGTCCTTGTCCTTCTTGTGATCTTTGTGTCTGTGTTCCTTGTCCTTATGTTTATCTTTGTGTTTGTGAGCATCTATGGAAGAAGAAACGTATTACACTCCCTTTCAGGAACACAGAAATTCTGTAACAAAAGAGTTTACACACACATACAAACAGACACATGCCAGGGGAAAAAAAAAAAAAAAAACAGCCATTACAACCAAGAACAAGCTCTCATGTTCCGTGACTTCTCAGCCAACACATTTGAAAAAAATTCCCCAACAACAGTGTGGGGGCACATACAACAGCTGACAGACATACACACAGAACAATGTAATCACTACAAAGACACTAAGAGATACATTTTCTTTTGCAATACAGCAAAGACTCACAAGCAAATGAAACATTCACTAAAAAGATACCAATAATCCTCCCCCATTTCAAAAAGATGAACGACATGACAGACAGGTCCGTCATGCTAGGAGAGGGCCCACAGCCTCAGTAGCTGCTCAATCTGTGGCCACATGTCACAGCCACATATAGGGAGCACCAGAGCACCATGGGCTGCAGGAACAATGCGTTTAATATTTTTAAACAGTGAATCCTTGGTTAATTCTTGATGCTACTTAACAGCTGCTTGGCAATTTACCCTTTTGTTTCACATTTATGTATATGAAAGTATGTGCATGTATGTCTCTTACATTGAATATATCCCTGTATGTGCATACATTTTTGACTCTGCATAGTTCTTGGATTTAACACTGTTTGCATTATTGTTGTGGCAACACTGCTTTTATTTATTCTAAATATCCTATTTAAAGCAGCAGTGAGTTTAAATGAGCGGAATCATATTGATATCAAAAGGGAACTAAGAGCAGAACTAACAAAGAATAACAAGTACATAGTTTATTTTAATAAAATCTCCCAGTAAAACTGAGGAGAATGGGCAACAACTAAAACCCGTACAGAGTCGCAGCGGCTGTGATTCTCTCTGCTGCAGTGCTGTCACGGTTTCTGGTGCAGATCTGCATTTAATATGCAACACAGGTTTCAGAACTTGGCCACTTTTGAGAGGAGCGCAACTATCTAACACTCTCCAAAACAGAGTCCTCTCTACAGCACCGTTAGCCCCGTACCCCAACTATGCAAAACACATCAAAGATGAGGAAATGACCAATGCGCTAAAAGGCACACACACAAGTACCTCTTAGAACATGAGCCAACTGGATTACAAAGCAGAGAAGCTGCATCTCTAACTGAGAGAGAGAGGTTTCACACCTGTAACCTTGCTTTGGCACACTGCAATGTCATGCCAATAGACCACAATGTGACTCAACTGACAGAGGCCTTTTTTTCTACCTCGGTGAGTAAGACAGAGATAAAGATGACATTCACGTGAAATCTATACAAGCGTATCTCGGTAGCTTCGGTGTGATTCCCCGCTCAGACGGCCCAACCAGATCAGCAGTCTGAACCACACCCGCTACCCGCACAGGGGACGGCCCGTGCCTGATCTCCCTTTATAGAAGGGCCCTCGGAAGAAGCCCCCATGCCGACCTGCACACCGATCCCAATCCCAGGCCTTGGCAGACACAGAACAGCTCATCACAGACCTCCACTGGAGGATTGCTCATCTTGCTCTGTTGTCCTGTTACGAAGTAGTCTGTAACAGGTAGTACCATCACTGGACCATAGGGCAGTGCAAATCTCGGAAGAAACACTACAGCACCTTCCCACACAACTACTCAACCACAACCACCCAGGGTGTGTGTGGCCATATGTCATATGTGCATGAGTGACTGATAGCATGTATGAGTCAGTGTGTGTGTCCTGCAGATCTGACCAGTGAACACAGCAGATTGGAGGGCTAGTTCAGCTGTACGCTCCCTAACAAGTTAACCAAAGCCCTGTACCAAGAAGATCACAATTACGCAATTAAAAGCTCAACACAGTGTATGACACTTGACCAGCTTCCACTGTAAAAGGGGGAAGAGCGGTGCCTACCCAAACAGTCCGATGAGCCTCTTGCAAATATGGAGCAAATATCATCACTTGACACACTTGGCCTTTCAAGGTTATGAATGATCTGCATTCCTAAGGTGTGCGTACCTGAGGCAAATGCCAGTGTGCAGTCACACATGAAAGTGTACACACTAAACACTCCATGCGAGTTCCCACCGAAGTCCTGCACAGCAACAAGCAGGTACTTGCTACTGAGCTCTGCAGAAGATGCAAATCTCAAATTAACCCTTAAAACAGTACACGTGGCCACACCGTGCAGTACTGTGAAGATAAGCACATTCATACAGTACACTACAAAGAGGTTATACAAATAGAATTCAAAGGTTAAAATAACCCCTGAAAGTTCCGCAGGTTGCTCAACAATGGTCAGTCGTCACTTCAGAGCTGAACTTTGCTTTGCATTATGGGAAGGATTCCACAGGCCACATGAAGGGACAGGAATGCAAGTTCCCAACATGCACTGCAACTGACAACCTGAGCTGCTACAGACACCCTGAGCAACAGCATCGGATTCTGCACCTAGGTCAAGTTCCTTCCAAACTGGCTCTCAAGTTACACTCCTCTGGTAACCATAGCCCTCAGAGTGCGCAGCCCAGAGTACCAGAGGACTGTCTTCATATGTCCAACTCTTCCCCCTGCCCGAGCCACTATACTTATGAAAGACCTGATTGCTTGTCAGGGAGGAGACAGACCACCCCATAGGAGCTCCAGAGTGGCTGCTGAAGGTCACAACTCAGACAACTGTAGTACAAAAACACACAACTTACTCTTGATGAGAGCGCCCTCTAGTGCAATGCACTGACATCATCCGTTCATATAGAGGGAACAGAAAAAGGACCCAGAGAGAACCAAAACAGGACTCTTACGAAATAAGTGGGTACGCACATAAAAATTAATCCACCCTCTTACTGCGCAGTAAAAACTTTAAATAAAAAGCTCAGCCAATTCGGAGCACAGCACAATTCCAGTGCATTCATGCCACACTGAATCCAGAAGTTAACACACCGTAAGCCACTCAGCATTGACAGCCATAAAAATAAAACGCAATTAAGTGGCAATACCGTACCGGGGAACCTCACCAGGCTTGTAAACCAGGCAGTAACGGGTGCAGGCCTCACACACGAGCAACACGCAGGGGGGAAAGCCCCCCCCATCTGAAAGTTCTTATTCAGCGGAGGTCGTAAAGATTTCCCTTTCAAAACACGCCGCTCTGTCCAGACGCTGCTTGGCACTTCCAAAACATTTAGATGGGAATATTTTCCCAGCTCTGAGCATGTCGTTCACCCCTAATCCACACCCAGCCCCTTCATCAGGCTATCACTCCTTACTCTGGAGTTCCGGCTCAGGGGGGCCGTTTCTGGCACAAGCACAGAGCCATAGGGGGAAGGCTGCCTGGGCCGACTTCTGAAGGCTTCCCTCAGCCTCAGCAGGGCTGGTTGAACCACAGCCTCACTTACCAGCTGAGCACCAGGCCTGCCCCACTCAGCCAGCCTTACAATGAGGCCGAACCCCCAACTGGTCCAAGGGAAAACTCCGACCAAACATTGTCCTCAAGTTGCATTCACAGTTTACACCCCACTACTGGTAAAGCATGGGGTTAAATGTAACAATGTAACATATAAAAATGGTTACAGTACGGTCTTTTCAGATCTTTAAAGCTCTAAAAGTGCATTTGAGAGATACATACCAATGAACTGAGATGTAAAAGTTTAGTGAGGATGCAGTGTTATCAAACTACACTTTCAGCAAGTGTAAACCCAAGGCTAAAAAAGAGGCAACACTCAAAAGACTGGAGTCATAAAACAAACAAGACCAAAAACCGAAAGTCTTTTGTTCCCTCTTTATCTGCGAGAGCAAAATCAGAGCAATCTCAAGTAATCACAAGACTAGCAAAACTCAGTGGGAGATTCACAGATGCTTTTGGAAGTGACTAAAAGATGGACCATGACAGTGCAGTAATACAAAAAGTATGAACATAAAACATTTGCTGCCAGGCCCAGTGCCAACCTGTAACCTCTTCTCTCCAACTTTCATTCCCAAATACATTTGCTTGCTCACCTCAATGAGGGAAACATCTTTCCCCTGAAAATGCGGAGAATTCTTAATCCCCCCATGTCTGTTCACAACACCATCTGGTTGAGAGGTCAGAGGTAGTTTACATGTGTGGGTTTTTTTTTATGTTGCAGTTGTTTAGGAGTTAAACAGCACACAAGCGAGCATTCACGTGCCAATCTTTTGCCAAAACCTACAGGACATTTCTTTTGTAAGATATCCACAAATTGTTTTTTTCTTGTTATTTTTTGGATGACCACCAGCTCTTTTGTGGAGGAAAAAAATAATGGAACGCTACAGAACTACACGTCTTGGCCGACAGCAGTAAGTGACTACCAATTCTAAAATTCTAGAACTGTGTACATCCACACTGAATGTCATTTGATGCTCATCACAAATGAGAAACATAAGGACGCCAAATACAACTTAATTACAGCTAAATAATATGCGTTTTGTTTCCATTTTTTGATTTCTAAAACCCAGACTTAAATGTCAAGTGGCAGAAATGAATGATGAAGCTATCATTGCCATGTTAAGTCATGTCAGAACGCGTATGATGAGATGAAGGCTGCGTTGCAACCCTGTGCGGAGCTCGGTCATTGGCGGCTAATCACCCGTTTATGTCACATGGCAATCCTGTGCAGTATCAGCCTCTTTGCACCTCTGGTACTTGGACCGGTTCTGTGGAACTTTTGGAAGGCACTGGTTTTAGCCAATATTCACATCAGAAACAATGGCAGCAACAAGATGGGAATGCCAGTGTTCCAGCACCAGGAGGAAACTAAAATGAGCATGAATGTCATCTTATTCCCTGTAAACTGGAAAGGAAAGACAAATCCCTCCAATATGTGCAAAAATGGATCAGTTACAGGAAACATTATCCCACAGAAAAGAAAATACAATAAAGGCTGGGTATATTTCTTGCCTACAAGGATTTACAGAAAATGTGCAAAAAAGAAGCTAGTCTTAGCTAATATGAAACAAAGCCACAATGCGAATGATGTACCCTCATATGACCACTCTGGTGGGTCCTGGCAGTTAACAGTGGTTTATGGGTAATGAAGTTCTCATCTCTGCTGAGAGCACATGATAACACCAGGACCCCATGAATGTGGGAAAGATGATTCAGGATAGGGAGACAAAACGCTGGTAAACTCAGCGTCTGGTGGAGGAAATAAACACAAAGGTGTGTAATTTCTGGTCAATGTGGCATGTGGCAGCTAGGCAGTGAATTAATTCTGCCAAACTCTACACTGCAGGCCTGCCCAACATAAGGGCACTCTTATACAGGCCTGCTCCTCCAGGGCAGGTACATGCAGGTGGTGGAGGTCTACAGAGACTTTAGGCCTTCTCTTTTTGCCCCATGACACAAAAGCTCCCCTTTTCGTAAGGGGCATACCGCACACACCACCAGCAGCATCCTCTATTAAGACCTGAATATCAGGGAGACCCTGCCCCTACACAACGGCCCACCTCCACTATGGGGGTCACTGCAGCGAGGAATCCCTCTACTATGTAGACTGTAGCCTGTGTTGTTCAGAAGACTCAAGATCAGAGGTTCAGCAGGCATTCCCAGTCTATCTGTGTGCATTATCACTGGGAAACAGATCTGTTGCCTCTAACCTAGTCTTAACACGCACACATGGCTTGTGCATGTCTCTCTCTAGTCTGTTGACAGAATGACATGAAGTGCTCCATCCAAAGCCCTGAATCTTGGCAGAGGAAGCTGGGGACCAAACAGTTTTTAATCTGACTCAACCCTGACACCTCAGGTATTTAAAAAAACCTCTTACACAGCTTGTTGACAGACTAAAATTAATTCAGAAAAAATGGGGGCCAAAATCTACAACTAACTTTTCCCTCACCCACTTGAAATCAACTTAAAACAGGCATCTGATGGTTAAAGCACCACCATCAGTTAACTGTGCCCTAAAGCTTCAGAAATACACTCAGGATAACATTAGAGAAGTAATTTTAACTAAAAGGCATTTTCCAACTTGCCTTTTCTCCAGTGTATGAATCAATTAAAACTTGACTGCTAATTTACACTGACAATTTCCATTTCTATATTAAGTTTGAGTATTAAGTATTACAGCTCAGCCTCTTCTACCTTGTGTTTCATGTTTTGAACTTATGGAATGGTATACTGCCTTGGGAAAAGGGGAAAAAAAAACAACAAGGTATTACACTTCACTGAGGTAGAGCATGGTGTGACAATGTGTCCTCCTACATACACTTGCATTTAAACTTCCAGGAAGTAAACACTGGAATCTATGCTCGGTCTAACAGGGCTGGGTGGTTCACATGATAGTTATTTGGAAGCAAAAATGGCTTGTGTCGTCTCTATGGGACGCAAGTAGTAACTCGTTAACTTCTTGAAAACTGCTGGCATACAGATTGTTTAAGAGTTCCTCTAAACCTGTTAGTCATACCCAATCGGTAAGTCTCGATAGCCTAATGATGAAGTTAGAATTGAGCAACACTCCCTGGCAAATCTTAACAGCGGCACTTCCCCACGCACACGTTGTACTGTCTATTTTGGAATACGGCTTGCAATTAAACCCAGTGAATACTCACCATTTCAGAAAAAAGTTTAAACTTTACAACTTGCTGCATATTGTAACAACCGGCGTGGTGTGTGCTTGTGTGGGTGGCGGTGTTACACAAAATACATACACCTAAAAAAATTATCAATTTGTCAACTGGAAAAAAAAATCTTAAAATAATCAGTTTTTCTAAAATTAATATGAAGAACACAAAAGGAATAATGTAACTAACCGGTTGGGATGAGTAGCTCAACATCTTTTTAAATTGTCATTGTGTAGATCAATTGACGCTACAAGCTTGTCTGTTAAACACGGCATCTCTTTTTCAGTTTTGGTTGAATAAAGAACATTCTGCGTATCCCCGTTCACACCCTGGCGCTGGTAAACGTATCGGATCCCCCCAGCTCGTCCATGCGTCGCCTCCATATCACGGCGATCTGCACTTTGTGTTCTCGGCACTCAGACTGCCAGGCAGAGAAAAAGAAAATGGCGCAGAGACTAAGTCCTCAACCCCCAAACCCCTACTTTTGGTACCAAATTACGACCCTTTAGCCTCATCCACCAGCCAATCGAATGTCGTCTTATGAAAAATAATCTACGGCTCTATTAGAATCCGCGTCCAAATCGAAAAATGAACAAACTCAAGTACGATTTAAAAGCCCTTCATTTGAACAATAGGCGCCTGTGAGCAAAGGAGAAGGACTTAGTCTCTGGGACGCCATTTCTGTCCTTAAAAACTAACTAGCGAGCTCGCTCGTCTTCCCCACAACAGAACGGGATTGGGAACGAAAACCAATCATATTAACACCTATTTCATTACAATGTCGCAGCTATGCTAGACTTACCATTAACCCGAGATCCAGATTCGATCTGCAAAAGAAAAAGGTTAAACGTGTTTAGCTAGATTGGAACTAACCTTACATAGCTAGCTAGGTAGCTACTGTAACTTTCAACTAGCTAAGGTTGAGAAAATGTATTTTCATTAATTATTTTAGCAGGAAATTCCATTAAACTACTTATAAAGTTATTCGGATACCAACGCATACTGAAACAAATGTTGCCGTTTCTTCACGCACCTCAAACAATTACATCCTTTTTGTAACAAATTTTCACAGGATATTTAGTAGGCTACTGCTTGTGGTGACAATTTAAACGCGTTAACTACAAATATCACCCGACAAAGCAAGGGCTTACCAACCATGACACAACACAATATTGGTGTTATTACCTGGGAATCGTTGTGGGTATGGTCCCCACTCATTTCCAAGTTCCTTATTTAGAAAATAAAATATGAAATGTCTAAGAGAAAATGCCGGCAAGGAGAGATGGGCAGAATGGAGACGGGAAACAGTTGTGTAACAGACTAAGTCCCACTTTTCATCTATTGCGCATGCTCCCAGTCGTTTAAATGGGTAAAAGACATACGTATTGGACTGTTTAGTCCCTCCCCTTTCAAAGTGCACGAATTCACACAGAGCTGGCTGAAGCGTGGGAGCAACTGCAAGCCATGTGGCGACAAAGACCGGCAGCGTCTACCTGTGCGTCGGGTCAGCGAATGACCTGAGATTGCTGATGATAGTCGGGGGTCTCAATGTTAGTTTTGAAATCAGTCTCATCCAAACAACAATGACAAGATATATTTCAAAATTGCACAGTCCTCCATTAGTTGTGATGGTGTGTCATAAAGTTAATCATTTATTATTATTATTATTATTATTATTATTATTATATTATTATTATTATTATTATTATTATTATTATTATTATTATTATTATTATTATTATTATTATTGTTATTGTTGTTATTATTATTATTATTATTGTTGTTGTTGTTGTTATTATTATAATTATTATTTCCTTTTCCACCTCCCCATAACATTGCACATACACAGGGATCTGTGCTTGTCACAGTATTTGGGTTTTCACATCAAAAAGACTATAAGAAAGCACCTGGATTCATTGCTCCTCTCATGTCTTGGCCATAAGGACATCGAGTTAATAATATTGTAGGCTATTTAGCTTATTATAGCTGGAATATTTTTGTCAAATTCACTTCCTCTTTCCAAATTACAACATGCAAAAATGTGAAATACTGTTATGGTCAATGCTATGGGTTTGTTTTGCAAGAGCATCACAAATGATAACCAATCAGGAATTTTTTCCCAGTAGTGGAAATTTCACACTGTCTCTTCAAATCTCTCTCTTAGTCTGTTCCTCTGTCAGTTCAATGTTTCATTTTTCAATTTTTTAGAATTTTCAGCAAAATTTCATTTTGATGTGCTGTCATGACAACTGCACATTCTTGTGACTAAAGCATACAAGTGTCACACAGAAGAAGCAATTGTCAAATATGAAATAAAGACAAAGTAATATAAAATACAGTGACTAAAATAAAAAGGCAGTGTTCTGAATGCTGAAGTTTTTAATGCATGAGGAGGGTATTTTTTGTGTGTGTCTCACAGTCCCCTAGGCCGTGGTAGGCCTCAGTATATTCGGCTGGCAGTTTTACACTGGCTTGGTGTTTTCCGGGGAGGACAGGCAATTTATTCATGTTCTGTAGGAGAGGGAATCAGAGATTGATTTGTGTTGTATTTGGGAGGTGTCTATTCCATCTCTCTGCTCCTCACATTTCGTGATGAAGTGCTGCTCTGTCTTGACTTCTTGTTGAGAGCAGTGAGAGCACAGCCTGTCATCTCCGGGCAGCAAGGCTTTCCTGTGTCGACTGGTCTTTTTTTCCTCAGGCTGTACTCACTCTTACTTTGTCAGACCTTGCCTTTGCTTAATATATTTCACTGTTCACAGGCGATCTGTCACAGTGTAGTGCCTTTTTAGAGCCTAGTGGCACTTAGATTAGCTTTGCGCACCTGTGTGCCGAACGTAAGAATTAACACAAAAGGTGACGCAGCTTTCGTTGTATGTGCATGTAAAAATTTCATGGCTGAGCAAATAATGGCTGCTCCTTCTCATGTACAGTCACATCTTTAATAAAAACCTGCCCTTAAATCAAAGGCGTTTAACTCACAGCCCTGTTTTGATATCGTTGCTGTATCTCACTTGATTTGGTACGTTTCTGCAAACTGAAGTTCATACTCAGCCATCCCACCTGACATGAGTATGATAGAAATCAAGCATGTGACATTATAATGTGACCTCAGGCTAAACTGACTTGAATATTGAACTTAGTTAATACAAAATTTTGTCTGAGGTGCTTGGTACAAGATTGTGTTTAGCTTTGTAACTTGTGTGAAAGCAATGAAAATGCGCTAATAGTTTTGCAAATTATTTGGAAAATTATTAAGAGTTTAGACAAGTGTGTTAACTGAGAGCATGGACTTCAGTTTACAGAAGTGTACCAGCTTAATTCAGAATAATTGTGATATTCATTCTTGAAATACTTAGACAAGTAGACAAGTCTATTTTACTTCTTGTCATTTAAATAGGATTTTTATGTCATTGGAGTGCTTTATGTTACCTTGGTAAAAGGTACCCTAGTACTTTTCATTATTTCTCTTTTTTTTCGTATTTTGTTTCCTTCAACTCCTCTAAAGCTCTTTGAGGCAAAATACTTAAGTAATACAAAATACTTAAGTAATATATTATTATATTAGTATAATGTATTATTCAATACCCCAGTATTATTATTATTGTTGTTGTTGCTGTTATTATTATTATACGATTACTGTTTCCCCCTACCCCACCGGTCATATAATGGGTTGGACTGCTGGTTTAAATACTTTCAACTTCAGTTTAGTTGGGAGATTATGTGAGTGTTCCATTGTGCACATCTTTATGCCTCTCTCTCTATCACACAGCCTCAGCGGCTAGGCTGTGCTCATTAAATTGGTATCTTATCTCTTAAAGTGTATTGTCTTTATGGTATTACTTCTCCCCCCCCTCTCTCTCTATACTGCCCCCTGGTGTGAGGTTGACTGTATTAGGCCTTACATGATGTCCCATCATGTGTCCACCTTATTCATATTCACTGGACCAATGTCTGTGGAGTGGAGGCTGTCCTCAAGCGGTGGGCCGGTTTGCTGTGGGATCCCACAGGCTTCTTCCACGGCCCTATGGGGACGTACCCTTATGGGCGCTCTGTACGCTGGGGCCTTGTGGGGATTCACACTGAATCATGGGTGTTTAGAGCATGCTCACTCCCAGCCCTTCAGAGGGCTCATCTTATAATCTCACTAGGAAGATTATTAAGGTGAATGGGGATCATGAAACAGTGCAGTGGGGGTGACTCTCTTAAGTCTATTATGGTCCATGGTGTTCTTCCTCTTTTATTTACTCATAGGTTTCTAAACCTCCAGCCGTTCAGGGACAAAGAGCAATCCCTCATGAACACTGGGCTGTCCTGTTTATCCTTTATCATGATACGCTCACAGCATTTTAACTTCCTCTCCCTGTCATCTGAGCCGTAAAGGGTTAAGTACCTCACCCAAGGTTACAACTGCAGGGGCTCACCTGGGAATCAAATTGGCAACCTTTGGGCTACAAGCCCTGCTTCTTGGCCACTACACCACACTGCCCTATCTGTGGTTGCATTTGATGAATGCAATACTGTGCAATACCTTCATGTTTGATCTTTAGCATGAGTGTGTGTAAAGGTGGGGGAGCTCGAGTGCATTCTTTTAACTGCCTGTCCATGTGATTTTGATAGCACAGTATGTTGCTTCACTTTGTCATCTCCATGTTGAATGTTAAATTCCTATACTACATTTACATTTTAGCTAGGTTCAGTCCTACATTTAGACTATATATTTATTCAGTTAGTACTTTAATCCAGAAAGACATACAAAGCATCAGTAAATATCTAACTGAATGCTATGTGAACTATGTAAGTTGCACTAAATAAGTACATACTATAATTAATTTGTTGGCTATTCAACAATTATTACGGGTTTGGGCAGTTGTGTAACAATAATAATATAATTATTTTGTTGGCTATGTAGCAATTATCACTGGTTTGGGCAGTAGTGTTGTAGTAAAGAGCAGGTCTTAGAAAGGAAAGTACCCTGTACTTAACCCAAATTGCTTCAGTAAATATCTTTCTGTATGAATGGATGCAAAGTACTTATGCTCCAGATAAAGTTGCCAGGCTAAGCTAATAAGTAAAAAGCAAAGACATACATACAATATACCAATATGACCAAGAGGTTATGCAGTAAATGTCATTCTACAATTGAACAAGAGTCAACAGGTCACACAGCAGCAAACTAGCTGGTGTCATACTGATAATGCAGTGTAAGTGCTACAATAATCTAAACCTCAGTAACTACTAGTGACAGTCTAAAAATCAGTGCTGTGATACCCTAAATGTGCTACATGAAAAAGCAGGGCTAAAATGCTGTAAAATTAGAAAGGTGCTTGAGGAAAAGAAGAGCCAATGTAAAGAAGTGGGTTTTCTGTCAGCAGTGGGAGACAGAGACTCGGCTGTCCTTACAACTGTGGGAAACTTGTTCTAGCGAACGGGGGTCAGAACAGATGAGGGACGTGAGCCGGAGATGCTGTCTAACAGAGGAGGGGTGGGCAGATGCTCTGAGCTTACAGAGTTTCTTCTCACAGCCACAGCAGCTCCAACCTTTTGATTTACATCACCTCACCTATTGCACGGACACAGCGCCCTTCCTCACCATGCAGAGAAGTCAGCGTGTAAAATCATCACCTGGGCTGTTGTTAGGCAGGACGACACCTATAGCATTACAGTTAGCAGAGGCATTGTGGTTTAGGTGCTGGGCATGAAACTCTAAAGGCTGCAGGTGTAGTTGAGACGTGGGCCACTAGCATTGTTCCTTTCAGCAAGATATTTGACCTGAATTGCTTCAGTAAACATCTAGCTGTATAAATGGATGACATGTGTAAGCATGTAAGCTATCCAATGCTAAGTTGCTCTGGTTAATAGTGTCAGCTAAGCAAATCCATAATGTAATGCAACAATGTAACTGTGGTAGTCTTAATGTTCCAACTCAACCTGTGCAAGACCATGGGACTGCTGCTATATATATAGAATATATATAGAATATACCTTTTCAATATGAAATATGTTATTTTTATGAAAATATGATGGACACATATTTCTGTCACAAAAATGTCATGTAATTGTAGCATGTGATTGTGCTTATATCTGTGAACTTACAGAGATATTTTGAAGTGAATTATTAAGATGAAAACCCAGCTAGAATCTGATGATTCTGTTTGATGAGACAACTTCATTAATTTCAATGGGTACATAAAGGTCAGGGTTGCATGGATGAGGGTAAGCTTGAGTAGTGAAAAATAGATGCTGGCAGTAAAATATTTAGGAATTAATATTTGACATTCTAACAAGATCAATGCTTTTCTTCTCTCACTGAGAGAGTGAAAATGATTCACAAGCAATTGTTCCAAGCACCTCAATGCCGATGGAATTTAAGAAGTGAGTTGGTGTGGAACGGTATGCACATGTCACGAACGGACAGGTTTTTCCCCACAAGAGGGCGCTCTAGACAGTCTCTTGTTTACCTTACAGTAAAAACATGCATTCAGAAGTATAAAATTACAGTCAGTGACAGATGAACTTGTTTTGGTTTCCTGGTAGATTATCAGATTCAAAATCAGTCTTAAATGTCAAAAGAAGACAATCATAATGCATATTAATAACCAGTACAGTCCCAGATGGCTGTCTCTGGAGAACAAAACCTGAAGTGCTTCTCTGAGGAGGGTGACATGTCAAACATTGAGACATCAAGGAAAACAAATGCCTGAAAAGCTGATATGTTTTAATTATTCAAGCCAGCATGTACATTTGTATACAAAGCAATGACATTACATCACAGTCAAAATAACTATGCACCAAAATAAATAACTATGCAGACATTGAACCTACAAGCACGCATGAATACACCTTTACTCACCTCTAGACTGTATGATTTCTTAGGTGTTACACGTCTATCGTTGAACTCTTCCAGTGTATAACAATGGAATTTTATAGGCGTTAAAGAAAATGTAAATGATGGGTGTTACAGTTTTTCTGGAATGCTAAGTCCAGTTGAATGAAATTTTGATCCACTTCACCACCACCACTACCCAAACGAGCCAAACAGTAACTTTTTTGCAAGTCATTTTGTGAATAAATTTCTCATTGTTTCTCATTTTTTAAACACAAAATGCATTTTTTCAAAACTGTCAAGGACCTTAGAGAATAATGGAGCTTGAAGCCAACACAATGGCACATATGAGGCTTTATCAAGCAGACTTCACCTGTCAAAGGTAAGGAGATGTGGGGGGACACAACTGGTAAAAGAAAGCAACTGTACATGTGCCATGCCAAAGGAAGACCAGCATAACCATGTATGCCTCGGTCTCCAGTGAGGGTGGTCTTACCCACATTCCCACAATTGAGGCATACAACTCATTACAGTCCTTGACGCATTGTACCAGAGCATTGTGCCAACAGAAGAGAGAGGGCAGGTGAAGCCTGATGTGTCACACTTTGTAATCTTATGGGACAATGCTGAATTCCATCACTCCCGTGAGGTTACTGAATGGCTTGCAACCCACCCATGTCTGATGATGCAGTTCTACCAATGCCACCCCCGTAAACTCCCCATCTCTGCGTCCTAGTTACGAATTCTTCTCTTCATGGAGATGGAAGATATATGACTATTGTGAACATGACTAGATGTTGATGCACCGAATGCTGCCTGTTTGGCAATCACAGCCAAGGATTGTCAAGAGTGAATGCACCACTGCAGGGGTTTTTCATCATTGTATTGTGTATGTTGATGAGAGCATGTGGCCTGATCAGCTAGAAAGAATGAGCTGAAACTGCAGTGTACAGTAATATATTTTTATGTCTTTTTGCTTTTCCACAGAAATATGGATTTTTCACAATCAGTTTGGTGTATTTTTAGTTAGTGTAGATTTAGCTGATATTTGAGGGTATATTGATATTTGTAGTTAGCATCTATTGGGCCATTGTGCAATGACTGACAGAAAGAACTTTCTGCGAGATGACAATTTATGCTGTTTTGGGAAAACAATTTGATTTTGTGGCATGCATTTATTGTTTTGAGCATCAGTGCATTTTGCAAATGCAATGTGTCATTTTGGCAAATGAAAGCACTTTTGGGATCTGTGTTAACTCTTTTGTAAAAATGACTTCTGTTTGGAGTAATGTTCTCAAGCAATCAAGAAAAACTGTAAAAGACTGCTGGCCTCCGTGTGCAGAAGCACGCATTCCACAAAAGCAGAGTTTACAAATTCCCAATGACATAAAAGTAAAAAGGCAGTGAATGGTTAGCAGTTTTGATTATCTTCTTGGCAGGAAGTGCACATAATGCTCTAATATTCACAATAATGAAAAATTCCCTGATTGCCTGATTGGCCACTTGTTGGCCATGTGTGGATTCTTAATGGCACAGGGTGCATTGCTGATGCTGTTCCTCTGAGGACCTAAATGACCTATCTACTATGGAACAGAGCAATTGACTGGATTAGATTCTCCTCTGGTATAGCCCTTAAGCGCTCTAGTTGCTGACTATGCACAGCTCTCATTATTCATCCATTGTCCTTTAAAAAGGTCTTATGCAGCTACAAACTCACAAAGGCTGCATACATTAAAAAGCAGTGTTTTTTGGCCAGTAGCTTCTGCGTGTAAAATATGTCGGTGTGTGTGCAAGTGTGTATATATACACACGTGTGTGTGGTCAGGTGTGAACTTGTGGTCTCGGCCTTGTGTTTGGCACTGGCGCTTGTTCATGTGTGCATGGTAGTGTCCTTGTTTGTGTAGCATTTTGTGTCCTTTTGTTAGATGCGCTTCATGCTTGACTTTGGGATATCAGAACTGTGAATGTAATATTAAATGTACTTACATTTGGCACATCGCTCTGGATGAGAGTGTCTGCTGGATGTCAAAAATGTAAATGTAATGTTAAATGTACTTACATCTTGCACATCACTCTGGATAAGAGCATCTGCTGTCTGTCTGCATTGCGTCTGTAGGTTTGAGAATGGTGGGATCACATTTTGAGTGGATCAGATCACATTAAGAGTAACCATGGAGCCATCAATGGGGGCTCTCCTGTTCTGCAGGCTGTCTGCAGCAGCAGCTTAATTTCTTTGCCTTGAACAGGATGTACAAGGAACCGAAACCGCTGGCGAGGGTTGTCATGGCAAAGCTGGCAGGCACAAGGACGCAAGACATGAAGCCGAAATCTGAGCAGTAGTCCGTGCCGGTTATGGAGAAGGCCAGAGAAACTGCCACGATGGGGAGGTAGAAGAGCAGCAAACGGGCCAGCGTGGACGCCGCAGTCAGCAGCGCGGCCCTCTTCACGGGGTGGACCGTATCCGCGCCTGGCGCGGGCGCCCTCAGGGCCCGCAAGAGGAGCGCACTGAGGAAGACCATGGTGATGAGCAGAGCGAGGATGAGGCTGCCCGCGGCCAGAGGCATCCCGGAGAAGGAGGTGAGGCTGAGGGTGAGGCAGAAGGCGAGACAGGAGGCCCAGATCAGCGCCATGGACGCCCACCTGACCGTCTGGTCCTTTTTGAGGCGCCGGTAGAGGTGAGCTTGCGTCACTGCCAGGTAACGGTCCACGCACACCGAGAACAGGAACAGAGGTCTGCCAAGCAGGTTGAACCCGTGGAAGAAGTATGCAACGCGTGTTAACATGTCCATGCCCAAAAAGACGTTAGCCAGCTCCAGGCACAGAGCCACGCAGTACAAGGCATCGCTGGCAACGCAGTTGTAGGCTGCAACCTGACTGAGGGACTGGAAACGCTTGCCCGTCATGGGGATCCAGAGCACAAGGGCACAGCTGGGTGTTCCCACCGTCACGGTGAAGATTCCTGCTGCCCAGTAGGCGTAGATGGCTTGGGGCATGTCGGGACACCACTTCCGCAAAAAGAGACAGGAGCCATTTTCAGGAACAGAAGTGAGGCCGGAGGAGTTAGAGAGGAGAAAATCCATCATCATTTTGGAAAAAAAGCAAAGCACACCAGACTGAAAGGGACACAAGAGAGAGTTGAGGTTAGTTGGCAGCAACACAAAACACAGACTCAGAGAGCTGCGCCCCCACCCCACCCACTCCCAAAACGAAGAAATACAGTGGCAGAGCAGGTTACCCCATGCTGTCTGTATCAGGCCTGTATGTTTTATATGAGGGAGGATCAGTGCTGCTATACCCAAATGTCACATCGTTGCAGAATCTACAAACACCAGAACACAATTCTGCCCTCAAGCAGACCTGCTAAATTTACACAATAAATGTGATAAATACATATACAATCCCAAGCGAGAAGAATCAACACATGAGGAAAGAAAAGGGAGTCTTGTTGTGTTGTGTCACATCTGTTATAGATTGCTGGATGAAGGCTGCTCGGCTGACCTCACTGTAGATCTGGGACTGGTGCAGCCAAATTCAGTTGTGGAGAAAAAGAATCCAGTTGACTTCCTGAGTGACAAGCAGTTCACTTGCGGGGTATCAGCGATTACAAGTTCCAATCCAATGGATGAGTTTTGGTAATAAACCAAAAGATAAAGTAAAGTAAAAGTTAAAGCCACAAATCCTGGACTGAAGTTTGCCTTCTGATTTGTATCCTCACTGTCCTGGAAAGTATGTTAATGTTCAATATCAGTGCAGGAACATGAAGAAAACAACTTCTACTGAAGGAGCCAGTGATGTGCTGTTTGCTTTTCGTGATGAAATAAGGTGGTGAAATAAGACCAAAGGCACGCTGAGGTTGATGCTCTGCAATACCACTAATCTCCTCTTTTGTTCTGATGACCTGTTATGGGAACCGTCCAGGAAATATTTGCCTATCAAAGTTACACTGATACGGCAGATTTCCCATTTTGAATTTTCAGCATGTGTCCGACTTCAGCTCCTTATGGGAGTGCAGGTTGTTATCATTATTGTTTGCATGTCTGCATATTGATAACAGGCAGAGAAAATGGCAGATTAAAATCACCACGCTGCATTTGCATGCAATGTCTCCAGACCCAGAGACCACATTCAAAATGATTTTCCACATCCAACGCATATAGATTTCACCCTTTCTAGCAATTTTTCTGGCAATATTAACCACGCATTTTTTCTGTATGGAGCTGCTTAAAGTAATGTAATGTTCTTTACCGTAATCGTTTTAAATTCCGTTTCCATACTGTCAAAGATTAGAATAAATGTAGAGCTATTAAGGCTGTCCAGAGACTTTTAATAAATGTTCATGGAACAGCTTAACATTTTAATCAAGTACATTGAGACTTTCTGCTATCACTAAAGCTAGACAGGAGTTAGGGAAGGTCTTGACGTCGGGATTTGGGAATGCATCACACTCAGACTGGTCCAAATTCTGAGGGACACACGCATTTAGAGATGGAAAACAAAAGCCCCTTGCGTGCAGATGAATGAGCTGAGGGGTGAGAGATCATAGGGGTAGAGATATAGGTGGGTGGGGGGGGCACAAAGACGTGGAAACAAATGCTGATTGTCATGTGGCTGGTAACTAGGCACAGTCTAAAGCCCAGTGATTCTGACAGCAGTTTCCCTTCCCACAACCTCCTTTGTCTGCCGTGTGTCAGACCTGCACCCTTTGGTTGACCTTTTGTGCATCTGTAGACAGCTGGGTACTCAGCTGATGTAAGTATGCTTGGACCGCAGGGAGGAATGGTGGCTGTTACCTACTCGTCCATTATATAATGAGAATGAGACACACCTACTTTACTGCATGTGCTGTGCTTGGCCTTTGCTCATGCATTATCTCAGTTTAAAGCATGGCTGTCACCCCAGATATCATCAGGGCTGACATGTGGTGGATAAAGCCTACTGACACACCTAACAAGTGGGTCCACTGCAGAATCGAGGGGAGTCTGGGCTGACACGCCATGTGACACCAGGGAGCTGTACCATGTCGGACAACTGCAGGACTCCACCATGAACACAGAGCCAAACAATGCTGCTCATGTGTCACAGACGCTGCCTTATATGGTAATTAAACATTTTCCATTGCAAAGTCACCGGTCGGCCATCAGACCTCTCATCTCCATCTAAGTCTCTAGGTTTATTTTGTCTGGGAATAGTTCATGCAGGAATGAATTAACTTAAATTTATCCACCTCCACAGGAATACCTGAGTAAAAAACAATCAGAGGCTTGCAGTACCAGATCACAACCACAGGGGGCTGTCATAATACAACCCACCTTTGTACAAAGCACACGCGCATATCAGGTTTCCTCCTTATGTAACCCGAGAGGAAAGCACACAAGATGAATATGTGATCCTGATTATTCTTCACTTCACTTTATTATGTAATTGCTCGCTGGATTAATTACACAGGATGTATCAACCACAGTCCTATCATGGTTTTAAAAGCTGGCAGAACTTAGAAGTGCAACAGAACCAGTTGTACGAGAATTCTGGCATTTCCATAAGGTTAGCCTAGATTTGGGCTTGTTAGCATGCAAGGAATCTTAATTTTGAAGAAAAAACCTGGCGTGGAGGTTGTGACTCAGAGAGCTGAGCTTCCTCTTGCAACAGCAGGTACAACACAGTCAATTGAGACTGTTGGTAAGTGTCTCAAGGTGAACGCTTATGAATGCAAAAGGCCACTGTCAGCTAATTAAGAAACAATATCTCCTGTGTGCTGTAATGTCTGCTATATCCATACATGTATTAGAGCACATTTTCAGTTCACCCTAATCAACTTCTATATACTGTTTTCTGTGTAAGTAACAGGCCATGGTTTTGAAACCACACAAGTCTGATGCACCTTGACCTAACAAGTGGTGAGGAAGAACATAAACATTATCCTTGCTCTTTTCCTTTGAATTAAAGATCTGATGTGAAATAAAACATAAAGTAAGGAGCCAAACAATTAAAAGCAACTATTAGGAGGCAATAACTTCTCTCCTTCTTGTTGTGCAACCAGAGGTGAAGAGTCTCACTTGATCTAGGTTTTCATGGCCGGAGACAGTTGAACAAATTCTGGATGTTGGAGGGCAAAAATGTTCATCTGAAGCTTTTTAAACAGGTGAAATCAGCAGTGATCCTGAATGCAAGTGGTTAAGCAGTGGTATTAATTATTGCTGTTTTGGAACAGAGTCTGCACACCCCTGTGCTATGACTTGTTCACCTGGGAGAGGAGACGCAATACCTCACGTGCAAATCACCTGAGCTTCGGAGAAGGGCATCAATTTATCAAGCAGCACATCAATCATTTTTTCATTTAACCAGAAAGGTCAAGTGCAAACTCGATTTTCTTTTGCAGTGATAATTGGGGCAAATACAGTGTATGGGGAATGCAAGGAATTGTACAGCAGTGATTCGAGCTACTTTAGGGAATGTGACCAAGACATGAAGGTTTTCGTGTTTTCTCTTTTGATAAGCGTGTATCATATATGTAAGAGAACTGCTTAATTCCAGTATAAATGTAATTATGCTGATTCAATACCATATATTTACCTTACATGTTCTGTATACAACACACGTGATTCTTAGATGATTGTTACAGGACTTTCATTGGTTTCTCATCCATGTACTAATCAAGCCAAACCCCCCTTAGCTTGACCTGTGAGGCACAAAAGGGCTACAGGGTTGTATGTTTGCTAGGATTTCAAAAACCTCCGCATCCACTGCAGGGGAAAGACATATTCAAGGCACTTGCAATGGGGTTTTCCTGGTTTCTTTGGCATGGAGTTACAAGAGCCTTTGACAGGGCATCCCTCCATCACACAGCCATGAGCCAAATGTGCCCAATGCATAATAATTATTATTGTTTATTTGGCAGTCTTATCCAAAATGATGCACAAGGACACTGAAGTAAGATACTATGCATAGTACAAGAACAACAAGAACAAAAGCATAACTACAGAACAAGCAGCAACACTGTGTCAAGATATAACCAACAAACTAATCATTTTAAGCATACAGAGAATGCCTAACAACTATCCCTGAAAGCATGCTCATATCCTATTGACGAGCACATACAACCTAAGAAACGTTTAAAAGCAAATGTTACTTAACAGCATAGCACTCACATGATGCCAAAAATGACTCACATGAGCAGCATTACCTTGGATCATACCACTAATATTATACTAATCAGTAAGATCAGCATTACACCTTATCAGATTCCACTCAAGGTTTGAAGTTACTGGTTGAATGGTGTATGACAGAGGATGTATTCATGAGATAGGAACTAACAGACAGATAATAGAAACATTGACAAACATTGGTTTATATGGTTTATATGATGTACAAATGATGGGCAGAGGGTCAGCAGGGAAAATCACCTTAAAGAACAGCTGTCAAACACTTTCAGAAATTTGGTGGTTTTGTGGTCTGTGTGGTGTGTTACCGTAGGCTACACCCTCCGCTAAAGAAACACACCGCTGAAATCAGCAAGATGATTAATCTGTGAACAAAGTACTGAAAATAGACAAGAGCCACAGGCAAGCTTACAGGCATTGTGTTTTCTCCCACCTCAGATGTGAAATGCACATTCCATGTATAAATCACTCACAGCACACCTATGAACTTGTATATGCACAAACACACACACGTATATATGCATATGATATATATATAATAAGTACATGTAATATGTGTATATTATGTATATTATGTATATAATGCTTTTCTCCTTTTTCAACCTAACTTTGGAATTTAGGTTTGCAATTTGTCTGATTACACCATGTTGTACACTCAAGCAAGAATGCTAAAGCACAACGAATGACACACTCACACACCGCTAACAACTTGGATACACTTTTTAATGTTCAACAACACATAAATTTTGAATTAGTCTCCATTTCTGGATTTAGTATGCACACATTAAAGGTAATAGTCTTGACATGAATGTACGGTAGATTATCTACCATGATGACTATGTTGTCAGTTCATGAAAAAAAACTTAAATCAGCAGCTAATTTCATCTAACTTATTTACACTCCTTTGCCTTATTCTACCCGTTGCACAAAATCTTCATTGGTAGAATCAGCTACTTACCAATACATTCAAATGAAGAAAAATGATATTATTGTGGAGTGCATACAGTTTAAACTTGAATGATATACCATCCTTCATTCCTGGAGTCTATTTGTTTTAACTAAAGCATTCATTTGAAAACACAAATTTATACAAACAACACACTTCCACATTTTGGTAAATGTTCATATGGAATCCTTCATTTCTTCTGAGTGCTACAGTTAAGTTCATATGTGAGAACAAAAAGGCATATTCACTTCACCCTGCTCATAGTCATTGACAAAATTGCAGGGATGTCAGCAAATGTTTCAGCTGTTATCTGTACATCCACTTGGGTCCACAGCCCTAACAATGCAGCAGTGCAATGATGTCACCACAAGGTTGCAACAGCGTGGTTGGGAGAAAGCTGTACCTTCATGGGGACACCTTGAGTTGGCTGGGGGAGGGGTGGCAGTATTCAATCTAGCTGCAATGTCACTGTGGCCATCAAGTGACAAATATAAGAAAGTCCAACAATTTTCTCACCCAATTTTCCCTTCATTTCAAAGACTGCAGAACTTGCAGCATATAAGAATTGGGGGAAAAAAACCCCCACAGTGGCTTTTATTGTTACACATGCTTGCTGAAATTTGTTAGTTTCACCTTAGGGAGAAGGCACCATGGCAGTGGGATTGTGATTGTGTGGGGAGTTAATGTGGTTATTCTTTCAAGGACACACCCGGGTGCTGATAAAAGCACATGTAGGAGTCCTGCAGTAGCCTCTTGACCAGATTGCTGGTGTTCGATAGATCCGCTACAGCCAGTTCCTCCTCTGGCTGCGACAAGAAATCCCCCACCTCCGGACAGGCCTTGATCTCTGGAACGCTGAAGCCGTTTTTGTCATCGCCTGAGGAGAGCGAAAGTGAGAAAATGTAGACTGAGCCTAAAACTATGCATCTACTGCACATAAATAAAGAGAATTATCAACATTTCCACAACATTTGTTAAAAAACCCCAAGAGGGCCTGTACTTTCTTTGCTGTACCTTGATGGGTTACCCTTTTCCCACAATGCATTGTTGAGACTACCCAGATACCTATAAAGCTCTTTATAGTTTTTGCTGCAGCATCTGTAGCATGCAGGTTACAGCTTCAGTTCATGAAATATGCACCATCTCTCTTTCAGAACTTATCTAGCAGAACATAACTGTAATTTAAAAAGTGGGTTTGACCTCACTAAGGAAAAGGAACGGTCCCCACTCAGAATGGAAAAAAGGCAATACCGATTTGTTTCTCCCTGTTCTTGTCCTTTGTTGAATTAAAACAAAAAACAACAACAAAACAAATTAAAACCTGAAAACAGGACTGTGTTGGTTCAGCTCTAAGGAGGACAGAAGTAGTACTGCCAAATACTTTTTGAAAAACATCAAAACTGTGATAGAGGCCGCAGCCAAAAAGCTTTGGGGTTATAGAGCCATAATAAAGCAAAGTGAAACGAGGCTGGTATCCACGGAAGTCACTATCCCTTTTAACCTGTATCCACTTTCGAGGTGAACCGATAGCACCCATGTTCACCTCCAGGGAAGCACACCTAACCATTTCTTTTTTTAGGAAAATAGGGCAGTCTGAATACATGTTTTTTGTATGAAAACTATTCATTCTTCCCTCAGCCCTTGGGCTTGCTTAAACCTTAGGACTGGAGGGGGGGGGGGTTTCAAGACAGGGGACCTAGCGTCTCACCACAGCGGTCGGCCATGCTGTCGAAGAACAGCCAGGAGCGCGGGGAGGGGCCGAACTTGACGAACGAGACGTAGTGGCTGGTGCGGATGCAGAGCACGGCGAAGAGCTGTAGCTTGTGTCTGGGCACGGGGTTGCCCGCGGGGAGGCCCGCTGGCAGCGGCAGCTTGCGAGGGGTATGGTCCTTCCGCAGCGGGTGAGAGTGCACCTGAGCGAGGCAAGGGGGAGGGGAGGACATCAAAACCGTGAGGGGTGTGCAGAAACAGAGTACTCTGTGCCATTTGTGCCAAGTGTAGTACAGGATATAAGGAAGATTCCACCATGTGTAACAGTGAAAACAGAGCATAATGACCATTACAGCATTGGAAAATACCATTGCAAAACATTAGCATGTTCTTTTGACCAAAGTGTGCATTCTCTTTGCATTTGCATTTACATTTGCAATGTATGTTGTCTTTACTTGTATATGCCGTGTTGGCTCTATATCTCTGTACCTGTGTGCAGCAGGTGCTGCAGTACTGCTTTATTCTCCCGGGCTGCAGTTTACGATCCCCCAGGCACCCAGGGCACTCCAGCTCCGCCCAGCCCCCACAGAGGAAGCACTCCCGAGGGGCTGCGGGGAGAGGGAGAAGGGCCTGTTCACCATCATTTCACATCCACCGCACCTCCACCTGGCTAACACGCACAGAACTTATCTCAGTGGTCACCACAACATTGCAATATGCTTCTATATTCCTATATACCTGGTGAGAGAGTATCTCTCTCTGCAATATCACAGAGGGGTAAATCAGTCCTCTGGCAAAGCTGTTGTTAATATTGTTACATTACAAAATTCCCAGGAAGGTGTCCTTACTGTGCTTCCATCCATTTACAAGATGCATTACACTGATTACATTTTTAATACCTTACACAACCTAATAATGAATAATAATTACTCGCTACAGGAAGCACAGGCCAGTGCTATGACCTCAGCACCACATGAAATTATTTTCATTAGCCATTTTATTGAACTAGCAGGGACAGGAGTGAGCATTGTCGTCATTGTGGTTAATGATTGGCAATGCTTACAGTTGTGTAGGAGGTCTGTGATGTCCAGCTCTGTGGACGGTATGATCCGGGGGAACATCTTATACCCCTTCCCAAATCTCGGCATCTGGACCATCAAGCAGGATGGGACCTGAGATAGGGAGACAAGAGGAATATATGTCAGTCTGAGATTTAAAGGTGTTGCTATCTTTAAGTAGGCATGAGCATGTCAGAATTTAAGAGTTTAGTTTTTTCCCCTTCGAAGGACTTATTCTTTTCAAGCTGCACAGGTTTATTCAACACAATATGGATAATGGCATCTAATGGCGTATGAATATTACAAAATCATGTACAACTGCATCCTGAACTAGGAGAAACCTTATAATTAAAAGTACCAAAAACATGCAGGAAAAATGATAAGGAATTGAGATAAAAGCCCATCCAATGTGGTGTAAAAGGAATATTTTAAGAATACAGAGATTTTCCCAGTTTTTCTGTTCCCTGTATATGCCTCCACTAAATTACATGACTCCAGTGGTAGCTCTCCACCAGTGATACCAGCATTTTCTCAGCGGCTAAGAAACCCACCTGTTCAAACTTGAGGTCACATGACAGGAAGGAAGTTTCCAGGAGCTGCTGGACTGTAGGCACTGGGCCCACCTGCTCTTTGTCCAGAATGATCTGGAAGGTGTAGGAATCCTGGGTAGTCTCACTCCCTGACCTGAAAACCAGAACAGGACAACATTTCAGCTTTTTATAATTATGTTTATCTAATAGGCTCAGGATACTCATGTCCACATGTATAACCCTTTATATTTTCCATTCTCTAGATTCCATTCCAGACTCGTGTTACACCCACAGTCACACACAAATCAGCTGTTTGATTGTCGCTGAGATAGCATTTGAAAGGGGCGTGGTTCAAAAAGGGTGACATCAGAGCCCATGAGGGTAGCATGTGAGCTCCTGTGAGATAACTTGAAGATGAAGCGGATTAGTGAGGGACAGTGAGGAACAATGGGGGACACGGAAGAGAAAAGAAGAACAAGTGAGAGGCAGTCAAACGTGTTGAGGAGTAGGAGGGAGCAGCAAGGAGTGGGGCAGAGTACAGAGGAACAGAGAGGAGGGGTGTGGAACTAAAAGGAGGACTTGTAAGACCTGAGCTTCAGGAGTGGATCCATGTGAAGCACCCGCTGAAGCAGGATTGTAATGAACTCCTCTGGGTCTTGGGGGGGAAAGGAGAGAAGCACCGTTCAGAGGAAATGTGGTGAAATACCAGGGAAAAACAATTCACAATGAAATCATTTTACAATTGAAGCTTACCACTTTACTGTGGACTTCACTTAATGGTCATGTGACATTGTAACTTGTGAAATTAACTATTTAACTAATAAATATACTTTGGTCTGACATTTAATTGTCATTATTACCCTGCATGAATATAACCTTGCAACATAACTGACTGAT
Organism: Megalops atlanticus; assembly: GCA_019176425.1. NCBI lineage: Eukaryota > Metazoa > Chordata > Actinopteri > Elopiformes > Megalopidae > Megalops > Megalops atlanticus. The sequence continues at coordinate 20,488,392 of CM032879.1, forward strand.
CATGCTGATGGAGTTTAAACATGTCCATGACTAACAAAAAAAACAGATTTAACAATGAAAAGTTATTTTTTCCACTGTTATTCATTTGAAACAGCTATTGTAAGCTGTCACACCTGCTGCTTACCTAAAACCTTTTAAAACACTCAAAAATCCATGTGGGTTTGGCAAAGAAAGAAAAGAAACACGCCAGCAGCCAAGGTGTGAGAGGGGAGTACCTTTCTCCTCCGTCAGGAACGAGTCACACCCCAGCTGTCTGCGGAAGGCCATCACACTCTCACACGGAACAAAGCCCTGTCTGGGAAACAAATTCAAGTCACTCCCTGTACACACACACTCACACACACACATGCACTACCCTTATCTGGACTGTGTTTGCCCACAAACATGTACCCTGATATGAACTACTCTGACAAACGCAACCTCACCTAGACTGTATGGACCTCTCATGGGTTACCACCATTTTGCCATACATCAGTTTCATATACAAATACGTCCTTCTGGCAAAGGGTGCCAGTGCACCACAGTGTATTTACTGCCAAATCAGCTCTATAACACTACATGGGTACAATTGTTTTCATAATTTTATTACTATTATTATTTGTTATGACTTCACTAGAAATTGAACTCATACTCTCATGGCGTTAGGGTGGGCACACTAATTACAACACAAAGAGTTTTACAGCCACAGAAGGCAGGCATAATCTTTCTACAGGAATTCTGTGTGTTCAGTAGACTTCCCCAACTGTGATAGTGAATGCCCACATGCATCTCACACCTCACACATGCGTGTAGTTATGTAGCTGGGTCAAATGTGGACAATCACGTGTTTGTCGAGCAGCTGGCTGACACATGACCTGTGTATCTAACTGCACAGTCGGTTCATGTGGTACACACACCTAATCAAAACCTAAAGTGGGACGCATTCATCTGTACCTGCGCCGTTGTACACACTCATCTTTACCTGCACCTCTGTACATACTCATCTGTACCTGTATTGCTATAGATTACAGATTGTCTATTGTCTATATAGATTGATATGCTATAGATTGTCTGTACCTGCACTGTGGTACATATTCATCTGTACCTGCACCGCTGTGTATACTGTTCTGTACCTGCGCAGACGGTTGACGATTTGTCTCCTCAGGATGGAGGGAACTTCTTCCTCTGACACCCCAGGACTGTGACACAAACTGTCCAGAGTGACTGAGGAGCTGAACAGACTGCAGAGACACAGATGATGTCATTTGTTTACTGCATGCCTGACTGGTTAGTTAGCTGGTCAGTCAGCTGGTTAGCGGGACAATTGATCAATTGGTTAATTTGTTGGTTGGTTCATTGATCGATTTGATTTAACATACTACTGACAGATCTTTAGCAAACATGAAATTTCAATTTTTGGAACGATGGACAGAGAGAGAGAGAGAGAGAGAGAGAGAGAGAGAGAGAGAGAGAGAGAGAGAGAGAGAGTGAGACAGAGAGGGAGTGAGATCCAGAACCCTGTTTATATGGTTTCCCACAAGAGGAATATAAAATTTGATTAGTGCTCATATTTGAGACAAATTTCATTAAACTTGTTCAGCCTCTTTTCCACCTGTTCACGACCACACTCCACTTATGACCCGAAAAAAGGAACAGATTTTTTTTTAATCCAAATAATGCAAGATTATTATACCGGAATTCTAAAAATGTAATGCTGACTTCAGATTCCTCAAACGAGTCCATCTAACCATGCAATGAACCAACACTCACGACATGTGACAGAATTACTGAAAAAAGACCTGGGTCAGAGCACAGTTATGCAAAACTTCTGAGGGAACTTGCATTGCCAAAGTTCATTGCACTGTGACATCAGCATGAAAGGAATGAGGGAGACCGGGTGGTCGTGTGACCCAAAAAACATTTACATTCATATTTACATCACGTTTATTCTTTGGACACACACTATGACCCTGAGTGAATTGCAAAGCAAAGGCACATACAGTACCAGTCAAAATCTCAGACACACCTGGTTAAGATAATGGAAAACATGCATTCAAAGACATTTTGATCTAAAGACTTATGCTTAAATACTTGAAATTTGTTTCTTAGACAAATATAAATAGTGAAGTAGATGCCTATGTATGAATTTCTTCCAAACCAAAAAAATTTATTTTAGAAAACAGTTTTGGCTTTGAAGAATCTAAAGAATCTAAGCATCTAAAATATAAGATAGTTTTGACATGTTTAACACTTTTTTGTGTTATTTCATAGTTTTGATGTCTTTATCATCATTCTAAAAATAGTGAAAATAAAGAAAATTATAAAGAAAAATGAAGAAAATAGTAAAAACAAAGAAAAACCCTTCTATGAGTAGGTGCGTCCAGACTTTTGACTGGTACTGTAAGTGAATATAATAAGATCAAATGAACAACAACACCTACAAAAGACCTCAGAACACTTTCAAACAAAAGTGCCAACATAGAACACAAAGCTACACAAGTCAGTGCCACAGTGAAAACAAACATCAGTTGCACAACTAAAGCATCATTATTGCATGGTGTGCCACACAGCAAAGTGAGAAAGCTCACCTGAACAGCGTGGAGTCCAGGTAGCACGAGTTGTAGTGGCCTTGGATCCCCTTCATCCTACCCTCCAGCAGAGCCAGGGCCTCTGATTCTGGGATGGGTGGGGTGTCCTCAACCCCCTCTTCCAGAGGTGTGTCTGAGGAAAACCCATGCCACAAAGCAAAACACTGAAGCACTCCCCAATTCATTGACACAGTTAAAATGAAGTGAAGCTTCCAAAATGAGGCAAAGCACTGAAGCACATCTGGTTAACTGACTAACATGCAGTTAGAATGCATGTCTACACCTAGAACCTGTAAGGTGAATGAGATATGCAATATCCAACATTCTAGAATTACAACATGCTGGAGATGTTCACAGGCCCTAACTATCCTTGATCCAGGTCTACCAGGACTAAACAAATCATGTGACATAATAGCTTCAAATATATGATATAACTCATAAATAATGGCTAATCTGATTCTGTGACATGTCACACCAATGTTCTGTGCTGTCCCAGTGAAATTCCAAAGTCTTTGTGTGATGTTCCATTCTGTTATTCCCAAAGAACTCATTTGTCCATGCGTGAATGTTTCCTGCTGTTAATCGCAGTGGTTATCTTTGTGTGAATGTTACTTGCTGTTATAAGTAGTGGAACTCTGTTGTCTGTGTGTGAATGTTCAGGGATGTTAATCGCATGTATTGTATACGTACATCATATCTGTTCTATACGCACAGATGTTCTGTGCCATTAATCCCTGTGAAACTGTTATGTCTATGTGTGAATTGGGGGCTCACCTGGGAAGAGCTCATGATACTTGGGTGCCTCCTCCACAGCAGTCAGGGACTGGAAGCGTCCATCTGGTCTACAAGTCTTTAAGGGGACAAACAGTGCTCTGTTCCCTTTGCAGGTGAAGTACTGTTGGGCTCCAAGCTTTCCATCTGAGCAACCGCTCATCTCATAGTCCTGCAGAGTTTAGGGCACATTTATATTTGTTTAACTGTTTTCTTTCCCTTCCTTTCAGTTTATTTCTTACAAATACATACATATAGATATTAGCAGTAGTGCTTGTGGTAGTATGACAATTGCTCATATTGTTCATATTTGCAACTCTGTTTTGCCAACACCATATATTATGACATCATGCCAATAAATTCAAAGCGTAATTCAAATTATGCATTGAGACAAAAACAGGGAGAGAGGTAGAGAAGGCAAGAGACGATAAGAAAGAGTGCAGGATGAGGGGAGAGGGAGAAAGTAAGAAAAAAAACTGAACAGGTGAAATTCAGCTGTCTCAGCCACTCACCAGTTCAATGCCGGCCCAGCTGTCCTTCTGTCCCTCAGGAACCCCTATCCACCGTATCACCCCGTACACGGTCACCCCGCTCCCAGCCTCCACCTCCACCATTGACCCCACCTCTAGGGGGCACTGTGGTGCGGGGGCTTGGCCGACGCCGGGAGGGCTTCCTCCGGCCTGTCCGCCTCGAGACTCCGAGTTCGAGACCGAGGGGATCCGCGAGACCGCCCTCTTGTTGACACCTGTAGAGGGTGACACCGGGAGAGATGTCACCAGACCCATCCCGTGACTCGGACATAGCTGTGAAACATGATGTTCCTCCCTGCTCGCTTGCCAGAGAAGCACATGCTCTCTGCATTCCTGGGCCTGTTCTTCCAGTTCCACACACTAAAAACAACACTGCTCCCTGACAGACACATACACAAGTCACAAGACATTACTCTGGCCTTCAGGTGCACCTTTTGGTGGCATGGCTGGAAAACCAAACTGGAACCAAATTTAAACAAATGTGATTTTGTTTGCAAGATCCAGTGGTGCCCTCATGTATGCTGTGAATGCAGTGAATAGATGAAATCTTCTCATTCTCAGTTCACTGGACACCAGGAAACAGCAAACTCACCGTCTGTCTGAAGGTTTCGTGGATTGACAGTGTAGTTGGGGACGACTTGGAAAATGTCTCCAGCACTGACTAGAGGGAGTGGGGGCACCTTCTTGCCTGGTTGACTTTGATCTGTGTCCTGTAACCAAATTTAGGACAAAAAATATACAATGGCATTGGTGTTTGTCATATTCATTTAGTGACACAGTTGGCCAGACAATGTACAAGCTAGCTGGTAGAGATAACAGTGCATAGAGTAATTTTTTATATGTTTGTGGAGGCATCAGTTTATTCGGTGTAAGACATATTAGCTGGAAAGTGTGATTCACTTCTTTTGAATCTACACAATAGCCAATACAGCAACACTGCTATGGGCTGGGCTGCTCTGCTCTAGGCCTAAAGGGCCACAATACAACACTGCTTTCCTGTTTCCCATTAACTGCAGACACCACAAGAACCAGAGAGGTAATTCAACAAGACAGCGATTAATTCAATCGAGTGTTGAAGCACCTGGGTGGAGTCTTACATTATGGCCCTCCAGCACTAGTGCTGACTAGCGATGACTAAGATGTATTGTAGAGTAATTACAGAATAGTAAAATGTTCCATTAAGACACAAATTTAGCTATGCACACCCACCCCCTCCAGACCAGCATCTCTTACGTTTACTAATGACTGCAGAGTAGGGCTTTGAGAATCCTATAATGGATGGGCCTACCCTGTGTTGTCAATCACCAGCTCACATAAGCCAATTCACATGCCTTCGCTCTCCAAAGCAAACCAATGTGATTCACTCAAACCAGCATGCCACTGATAAAAAGCAGCTTATCTGCCCATGTTGGGGGCACACAAAGCCCTGCCTCCCCATCACTGAAGGCTTACCACGAACTCCACCTCAAACCCCAGCATCAGCAGGTCGTTGGGGTTCTCCCGCCTCCCGATCTGCATCAGGTTCTTGACCAGGCCTGGCTGCAGGCCCCTCTTGTGCTTCACCACCACCAGGTCGTTTTGGGCCAGGTCGCAGATGGCGGTGAACAGCTGGGGGTTGCACAGCAGTTCCAGCCGCTTCTGGGACGGGGTCACGAAGAGCAGAAGCTGCGCCTGGTGGCGGGAGAGGGGGTACGTGTCCTCCCGCTTCACGACCCCTCCCCCCTTGACCCCACCAGTGCCACTGAACATCTGGCCAATCAACTCCCCTTGCTTCGTCTCCGCCTCCACCCTGCCGATGCAGCCCTTGCACACGGACTTGTAGCCATTCCTGGCCTTTCCTCTGATGACAATGAAGTACTTGTCCTTACGTTCTTCCTTCTTCTCCATCAGCTCTGGCCACACCTGCACCTGCTTCCGTCTGCCCGTCTGTCCGTCTGTGTGTGTGTGTCTGTATGTCAGATGTGCAGTGCCGCAGTGCTCTGAGCAGGTTGTGTGACAGCAGGCATCCTATCAAGGAAGATCCAACAGGTTATCTCACACACAGGGGTGTCACCGTCAGTCCCGTGCGCTCCTGAGAACTGGGGGCATGTGACACGCAAAAACCAGTGTGATCAGTTGCAGGTAATCTCTTACGTTTTGATGTTTAGATCAGATCCTAACGTACAATCACATGGTACTTATGACAGAAAAGTTCACGTGGAGACATAACTTCTTGCTGCTTTACAGATTTTTTTAATAAATAAAAACGGGTTTAGTTGTGAAGCTAAATTGCAGTAGCCTGCACCGCTCGAAAATTCACACAATCTAAATAAGCATTTATAAAATGCTATTATTTTTTTCGTGCATCACCAATTTAGCAAATAATAATTTAAAAAAACAGAAATCTGATTGTCAAATATTACCATGCAATGTCATTCAGTTTAATCAAGTCCAAACATCCCATTTTTGCTGTACGCTAAATTTGTGCGATGATGGCAATGTTTATGAAATCCATTCAAACAGCACATTAAAACCGGCTCCATGGTTTTTATTTCTTCCCGTGTACAATGAGACAATACTCTTTTTTGTATGCTGATACTACCGTCAAGCGATGTACTAACGTACATCAAAGTGTTGCGAACTGGTAACTTTCTGCTTGTTGGTAGAATTTTACATGGTATGTATACATATAAATATTCTTACTCACCGTATATTCCGAGCCGTACTTGACTTTAATAGCTACAATTATTCCTCTGTCATTTCGTTTCGCTGACCAAGTTTCACAAACCCAGCGCCGCGACGTTTCAGGAAGTCACAGATAACTCACTTGCTTGACCCGTCCGTGACCGAACACAGGCTAACGTCAGTGACTGCAGCTTAAGTGACGCTCAGGGAATGCGTCTGCGAACCGTGAAGCTTTTTCATAGGACAGCGCGCACTTTGGGATGTTCCAAACAAGATCGATAGAAATAATCTTAATCTACTCCCCACCTACCGAACACACTTTCCAGACAATCAAACCTAGTAACTTCCTTGTTACTAAGATACGCTTCCAATTACTCCACTGTCAGCTTCGTACGACGAATGTGTGCATTCAGCGTATAATGGAAACTTACATAATTTTTACAGTAATTCATAAAACGTGTGGGTATGTCCCCTCAACTGTACGTTTTGTATATAGATATAATTTTTGTAGTTATTTATGTTTGGCATGTGCAAATAAATAAAAGAACTTATAACAAGTCGAACTAATTAACAAGTTGCTAGACCAAACTTTAAAAGGCGTAAAGCGACTTTCACTCAAGAAATGACGAAACAGTGGTTTTATGGGTGCGTTTCATAGGTTTCCGTGGCTGTATTTAGTATTTCCAATTCCATACACAGATGTGTATAGTACACTATAAAACCTAACAGTGTATCTTAATGAAAGAATTAAGTCAACATAAGTAATTTCAAATGTCTGCCATTTTTAAGTGTTTAAAGTATGCTGAACTCATTTTTTTGTGATAACTCAAACAATCCAAGTCTGCTTGTTTTTTCAGCCTTATTTGAATAGCGATTAATTGATTACAATGAGTTAAATTCGCTATTTTTGTCTAAGTTTACATTAAATTCTATTCCAAAATGTAATTGTAAGAAGACTTGCCTATTCATATATGCCAAATACGTTTATGGATTATAATTCTCATCTTAAAAATTACGTATTAATGAAAATTAGTTTTAGCAAATTAGAGCCAAAATTTGCTTTAAAGAATGGTCGACAACATAGAGCAGATTTCCCCTTCCTATTTTTATTTGTGGTCTGTATGTACATTTTGTGTGTATGGTAGAAAACCGTACCTGTATGGAACACAATTTCCTCGCGAGAGGGCGCTGCTGTTCACGCTTGTAAATTGGCTATTTAATGTCCAGGCAGAGAAATAACTACAACACCGTTCACAGTTCCATTTCAACATTGAAAAGAGCGGTAGAAAATTTAATTCAGCTTTGCGACAAAATTATACAAAGGCCTGAGGCTTTTTCATGGTCAGGTGCCTGAACATTATTTTTCCAGCATTTAAAGAACACACTCACACACAAAACTGAAACCCTTCGAAGTAAAAAAAAAAAAAAAAAAAAAAAAAACCTCACATTGCTGCGGGAAACAAGCACAAATGTCATCACTCTTATTGAAACAAAACTGTACGCAAAATAGTTACACAAATAGCCCATCCATTTAACAATCTAGGTTGAAGGCTGACAGAGCAGAGACATTGTATAGTCTGTAGGTCAACAGTGCAGGGCTCATTTTGACTTCCGTCTCTTAGCCTGGGTGGGGCTGGCACTGGAGTTTGTGTCTGCAAAGACAAGTGAGGAGACAACCGTCATGAAGGAGATACTGACAAAGAGACAAAAGCCATGGAGAAATTTGAGCGATGGATATAACCTTGCTCAAGTGTAGAAACATCTGTGTCTCCCCCTCCTTCTGTGAGACTGTATGAGCATGTGAGCATGTGTTTGTATCTGTGAGTGTGTGTCAGTATTTGTATACATGTAAATTCATGCATGAGTGTTTGAGTGATTGCGCGAATGTGCAAATGCATGCATGTGAGTATTGGTACACCTGCATGTGCGTGTGTGTTTGAATGCATGAGCGTATATGCATATGTGTGAGTGTGTGTATGTCCATGCATATGTTTGACTGGACGTGTATGTGTGTGTGTTTGAGTGTTTGAATATAAATGCATGCGTGAGTGTACGCGCATGGGTGTGACAGCGTAGGCATCAGTGCGTGTAAACGCGTACATATGCGTAAGTGTACAAGTTTGAGTGCGAGGGTACGGGCTGGTCTCTGTACCTTTGCCAGCAGTGGTGATGGCGGAGGAGGAGCCTGGCCTGGTGGCTCGCTTCCTCTGCCCGTTCTCTGCAGACTCGCCCCCCTCCTCCGGTTCCTTCTCTGCTCGTGAGGCACGCCTGCCTGGACCCTTTGCCCGCTCTGGGACCGCCCTGTCTCCCTAAGAAACACAACAAGGGGAGGGGGGGGGGCAAACATGTGGCAGATGCAGCCATTAACCACAGCAAGACAGCAATAGGGCCAGCTTGTGCCTGTGTCTTTTCTGGCTCCTTCTGTCTTTCTGTTCTGTGGCAGACTCCCCATCTTCCCCCTCCAGTTTCTGGAGGGGCTCCAGTCTCTGGTGACAGGGGGGCCTCTTTTGGCTGCTTTTCTCCACTTAGCACAGATGATATGTGGTATGACACAGCGGCGTGTGCGTGTACGCCAGAGGGCAGCACACGCACAGTACCTACCTTTGGGCAAGGCTGTTGGGTGCCTTTCGTTTCTTTAGGCATCTGTCACAGAAGTGGAGAAACAGCGGTGAACTGAGGCTGCATGGCATTTTTATGTGACTAACTGAAAACTTTAACCCAACCCTAACGTCCTCTGGCCTCTCCCAGGCCAGGGGCAGATGAGTGAGCTACCATGGAGCTACCATGTGCCACCAATGACTCACTGATTTGATTAAGTGTTGGCCTAAAAAGTGCAAAATATCACCTCTTACTTTATGCCAACATTTTTTTAAAAGAAAAGTCCAACTGGTTGGTGAATATGAATGGTCAAATCTGCTCAGACCAGCAGAGAACATTTGCAGATAAACAAACTTCCCACTGGTTACTTCAATTGCTTAAGTTCAGGCATTTGCACATTTGGATGTATACGACCACAAAGGTCAACTGAGAACACACTACTCATTAACAATCAGGGGGGCACGCAGAGACAGAAGGTCTCGGGGGGGGGGGTTTATCCCTTTGCAATGGTCGGAGGGCAGTCGTAACTTATACACCACAGTGACACTCTCCTTCCTTTCTATTGTCAACTCATTGGAAAGACTGAAAAAACAACTTCAGTGTCCCTGCCACTGCACTGGGGCAATGGTTTTTAACAGAGGGAAGAGGGCCCCCTAGCCCCTAGTGGGCCATTAAGACCTCTTCCAACAGTAAACAGACTTTCCAACTATATCCCCCATTAAAGCATCAACTAAGTACTGTCCTGCTCAGTTTTAGCCATTCAGTCAGAGAAGTGACACAGGGGTACATGGCTGGGAGTAAAGCATTAAGTTTCCAGGTTTAACCACACTTGGATCTTTGGGAAATCAAATGCATAAAAGCTCTAAATATCCTTGGGCTGGATTACGCCTCTCAGGGACTGGACATCACTCACTGCATTGCAAATCAAAAGGACAAAAATGAGCCCATCATCTCTGTGCCAGCAACATTTCAGGGTCTTTTAACTTGACTTTCAGTGAACATCTTACCCCTGATCATTTTGAGGAACGGGTTCATTTCCTGTAAGAAATAAGAAAAAGAAAGACAGTACAATAAGTTATGAATGATGACAACTTAACTTCCTTTATTTTCTCCCAAAGCATGTCATTTTATAAGGAATTACACTAAAACCCCTAACATCAATTGAAATTATGATGTTTCAATATTGCTATTAACATGCATCTAAAAACTAGAGGGAGTCATAGAGGACCCAAAAGTGGCAGAGGCACAGCTATATATTCACCTGAGCAATTTATACAATCATGACACTGCCTTGTGTTTGTGTCTAGTAGTATTGATTAATTTAAATTATTTTTATTACAGAGTAGAGACGTACCAGCTGTCTCCACAGGCGGTCCCTCCTGTAGCGGGGTCTCAGATTGGACGGACACTGAAACAGGAAGTTCAGCAAACAGTTAACAGGGACATAACTGAAAAATCACAATTAAATATCAAGCCTCCACAATTTTTGGTAATCTTGAGCTACAGAGCTGGCACAATCAGAGGAGACGCACCAGCTGCCTCCCCAGGGGGTCCCTCCTGCCGTGGAGCTTCAGATTGTACGGACACTGAAACAGGAAGGTTAGCTCAGTTAACAGGTACATGGCTGTGAAATAAAAATTCAACCTCAAACACCCAAACTGTCTGCTCATCACTAACTACAGACAGCAGACAATTAGCAGTTGCACATTTTAAGAGGCAGCAAAGACTCGAAAATGATATATTTTAATAATTTAATTTGATTGTGATTAGGTATGTAATTTCAGTACGGCAATATTTGACTTCTAGTCTAGAGTCTAGAGTTGGTTATTAAACATTAAATATTGGTATGGTGGTGTTCAATCAGGGATCAAAGAGCAATATGATCTCCAAAAAAAAAAAAAAAAACAGTAACAGTAATTCAAAGAACATTATACAAGGCATCATGGGAAAATGTTCACTGATGTCCTTTTTAATGCACTGTAAGTGCAACACACTAATTGGTTTACTCAGTTGTAACAAGCAGGGAACATTTAATACACTGATAGCAAATTTAGCCTGCATAGGAGCTTTGTAGATTGCTGGATTCAAAATTAATGGTAACAAATGTCACAAATGGTCAAACAATGGAGCCCTCCTTTGGCTGAAGACCCTCTCCATGTATCTGCCCAGCATTGGAACCTGTCCAGGCTATACCTTGGCTCCTAGAAGCAGGGTGTATCAACAGCTCAGCTCCTGTTTAACTTAGAGCTTTTCACCTGGAGAAAAGTGTAATGTACTGACATAAATCAGCGTAAGGCTAAATGTGTGGTGAAATTTTGCTCCTGCGGTTGTTTTGTGAGATAAAAGTAAGGTTTTCTTCAACGTCATTTCAAGGACTACATTACGTACACTTGTATTGTACTGGTAGTATGCTTATCTTGACATTGTCTTTAAGCTTTGACACTGATGTGTTAAATGCTATTCTGGGCAGATGCCCTTCCTCTAGCACCATTTGTATACTGCTAAAAGAGCCTTGTAAGACGCACTAGATAAGACAAAGAAGAAGCACGACAATGATGATGCTAACAAAAAGGACCTCGACTTGATCACCATGAGCTCACCTGCAAGGCCTGTGGTTTCAGGCACATTGCTGGGAGCTGGCAGGCCGGTGTCCGCCCCGGCAGGGGGGTTCTGGTCTTCAGGTGCAGAGGGCACGGTCACTGTGGTTGGGGGGCCTCCTGGGGTGTCAGCTGGTGCTGCTGGAAAAGCATGAGGTGGGGCAGGAGCCGGGACAGGGAGAGGGGAGGAGGTGGGAGGGACAGGGATGGGGGAGGGCATGGTCGGGGCTGGAGGAGGAGATGAGATGGGCGGAGTAGGATTTTTTAAAGGGGCGGGGTGCTGGTTTAGGTCCAGAGCCTCTGTCGGGCCTGCTATCAGGGGAGAGCCCTGAGGCCGTGTGCTGTCGGGTATCTGCTCTGGCTGTGATGCAGCAGCGCCCTCTGGTGGCCGGCCAGGCGAGGGGCCTTCTGTGTTCCTCAGAGGGTCTGCCACCATCACACCTGTGTTGCTAGGGAGTGTCAAGCCCGGTCGCACCTTTGGCGAGGCCGCTGCGTGGGGCAGAGGGCTCCTCTGGGTACACGGACCAGCAGCTCCTGGGCTGGGGCATGGAGGGGGTGATGCCATAGGCTGGGAGAAAGGGGACGAGGACGTCGCACAGGGGCGGGGGATGGCTGGCCGGCGGGTAGGGAAGCGGGTGTGGTCTCAGCAGGGTTGCTGCTCTCCTGCTTTGGGGTTCCTGGGCGTTGCCATGCCAGTGGGGACTGGGCACTGAGTGGCTGAGCGGGTGTGGCCTGGACAAACCCCGCCCCTATACGACCAGACTGGCTATGTGGTATGTGGGCAGGGGAGGGCTGGGTGGTCGCCATGACAGCAGGGGCTGGGGATCTGGCTGGAGTGTGAACTGGTCCCCCCACCGCTGTGAGGGGCTCTGTCACAGTGCTGGAGCTGGATGGCACAGAGGTGACAGGTGACTGAAAGACTGGACTAACAGCCATGGGGGCAGTGACGATCTGAGCAGGAAGGGTGCCAGAAGCAGCCGGAGAGGAGGTTGGCTGCCTTTCTAGGGGTTGAGTGTTTTTATTTGGAGCAGACACTGCCACGGAAACCTGGGCAGAGCCTACATGGGGCGACATCCCAGGGGAGGAGCCAACGGGGCTGGAGGTGGTGAAAACAGCCGCCTGACTGCTGGGGCTGGTGACCGTGGAGCAGGAGGAACTTTGTTTGGGCAGGACTACAGAAGCATTAGCTGCAGAGTTTGGACCAGTTCCTGAGTTGTTGCCGACACTAACGCTTGTGTGAGGACTTGGTCCGAGACTGGCACCAGGGTCGAGTTTGGGACTTGGAGCAGACATGAGGCTGGGCTTGTGCTCCACGGCGTTGGCGTTCAGAGGGGCGTCGGAGCCCTGCAGAGCACTGGAGGGCTCCCTGCTCTCCCTCTGACCTTGGCCTCCTTGCGACGCCCCACCCCGAGAGGTCTCCTGGGGCACGCTGGGTAACCCCGACCCATCTAGAAGCTGGCTCAGAGAGGTGGGGGCCTGGCTGAGGATGGGAGCGAGAGAGGGCTTCAGGTCCTGAGCTGGGACGGTCTCAACCGCTGCAGGGCCCTGCCGCGCTGCATCCTCCATGGCATCTCTCTCTGTCAGGACACGGGGACCGTGTGCCTCTCCCTGGGGTCGCGGAGCCTGCAGCAGCTGCTGCTCGGCGGGCCCCGCCGGAACATCCTGGCCTGCTTCCGCAGGGTTGCTGTGGGCACCCTGCATGCCCTGGAAGGGGTGCTGAACTCTCTGCGCTTCCAGGGGTACGGGTGGCGCGGGCCCGGGACAGGGGAGAGCCGGAGAGGGACTTGCCGTTAGGTTTTGAGGATTGACTGCAGGTGGCTGGTGAGAGGGAGAAGCAAGGGTAGCTTTAGCCCCCTTCTGCCTGCCTGGGCTGGGGGTCATCTTCCGGCTGGACGCCGGGCTGGATCGTCGGCTGTTGCTGGGGCTAGCTCTTTTGACGGGGCCTCCTCCGACGGGCTGCTTCTCGGCTTTGCCGGCCATGGGCCCGGAGCCGCCGCTCGGGGGGAGGGTCTGCTGCCCGCCGCCGCTACCGCTGTGATTGAGAGAGGTCAGACTGGGCGGGGCCTGGCCGATGGCCTTCAGGGTGGTGGGGTTGAGGCCCTGCTGGTCAAAGCCTCGGTTCAGGCTGGGCTGCCTAGGGGGCAGCGGGATGTTGATCTGCGGGGGGAAGAGGCCAGCGATGGAGGCATTCAGACGCTCGGGCGAGAGGCTGATCTCCGAGGGCTCCGTGCTGGGCGGGCGGTTGGTGGGCGTCACCGGATGGTGGTACGGCCTGGGACTGGCCCGGTTGGGGGTCTTGGGGCGGGAGCTCTGCGGGGTGGAGGGGGCGCGGGGAAGTGGAGGCCGTGGGACGGCGGCATGGGCCCCGCTTGCTGGGGCTGGGGGCTGGGCCCCTGGTGCGGCGGGACGGGCGAGGGGCCTGGCTTCATCAGGTGCGGACCGGGACCCTGGTTGCTCATCAGTCCCGGCGCACCGGTCCCCACCGGGTGACCCGTCTCATGGGCCGGCCGGTCCTGCAGGGCGTGCACTCCGGACACGTCCTCGGCACTTGGCAGCGCGCCCCCTTGTGGCGACTCGGGGAGCGGCATCCTCCTGGCAGGTCCACCCAGCTGTGGGTTCACCATGAGAGGGACCCCCCGGAGCTTGTCCGGGGAAGGCGGGACGCCAGACGAGCCGTGCAGGTTGATCATCGCCGGCATGCTGCCCTGCTGCGAAACGGGCATCCTCTGAGCTTCCGCAGGGGTCACCGGTCCCCTGGGAGGCTGACCTGTCTGGGTGAGCGGCATTCTGCTCTTAGCCTGTTCCTGCTGCTTCATGAGCCTCATCATCATCTGCTGTTGCTGCTGCTGGTGCTGGTGATGCTGCTGGTGCTGTGGCTGTTGCTGTAGCTGCTGCTGCTGTAACTGGTGCAGGTGGAGCTGTGTCTGGCCCTGCGGCATCACCCCTGCCTGGCCCTGCATCTGCTGGTGCTGCTGTTGCTGCTGCTGCTGTTGTTGCTGTTGGAGCTGGTGTTGCTGTTGAAGCTGCTGCTGTTGAAGCTGTTGATGCTGGAGCTGTTGCTGTTGGAGCTGCTGCTGCTGCTGCTGTTGAAGGTGTTGCTGTTGGAGCTGCTGTTGCTGCTGCTGTTGGAGCTGTTGCTGTTGGAATTGCTGCTGCTGCTGCTGCTGTTGCTGTTGCTGCTGCTGCTGTGTGAACTGAACAGGCATCTGCTGTGGCATCCTTTGTTCTCCCAGATGACCAGGAAACCCTTCAACAGAGGAAATTATATTTTAAAATCCACATATTGTGGGCAGCAGTGTAGCATAGTGGTAAGGAGCAAGGCTCATAACCAAAAAGTTGCTGGTTCGATTCCCCACTGGGGCACTGCTGCTGTACCCTTAGGCAAGGTGCTTAACCCAGAATTGCCTTAGTAAATATCCAGCTGCACAAATGGGTAACATACACTAACTGTAACCTATGTAAGTCACTTTGGATAAGAGCATCTGCTAAATGACAATAATGTAATGAACCCTTTTTTGTTGACTGCTAAACTAGATGAAGTGCAGGGGAGGTCTACAAATGCTGCTAACAAATTAGCAAACTTTGGAACAATGAAAAAATTTGATCGTCCCCCATCTCTCCTGAGGAACAACCCATAATTCTTCACGCGTCTCTCACCTGAAGACCTGCTGTTAAAGTCAGGTGGTTTTGTCGTGGCGGGGTCTGTTCCAACTCCCTGAACGGCACTCAGGCCCTGCATCTCTGGCTCGTCCATACTGGGGGGTCGAACATCCGTGAGACCACTGTGCACACAAAGCCAGAAACACTCCACCACCATTCCCCAAACATCAACCTCTAGGAGTCGCTTGGAAATAATCTGTTCTCTAGTGACTGACAGGTGAGATGGCTTCCCCGCTGGGTTGGGCGGCCATGTGCCACCAAACACTGAATGACCTGCACTAATCATGAGGCTACCCACAACACACACTCTCCACTCGCTGAAATTCATCCATTTTACACTTAGAAACATACATTTTAGATGGTTTACAACTCACTGGAATGCACCCTTGATAAGTAAATAAATGTAACATCAGTTTCAAGTAGCCATGAGACATGTTGCACATCAATTTAAACCAAACTGCTCTTTTTGACCAATATGCTTGCTTCTTTATTGAATAAATAATTAATCAATAAATACTATGAACACTACATCTGGGTACATCTGTTCTTGACAGGCTATGTGTTATTATTTACTGGTATGAGAAGTATGCCAAGTGGTTGAAAAATAACCCATTATGTGAAGGGCACACCTGCATATGAGCAAAGTATCAAGCCTCTTGAGTTATCCAGATGTCACCAACACCTCCTACACAGAGCACCCATCTATCATGGCCTTTATAATGCTTATCTATTGCCCTTCCCGTTTAAGACTTAGACAAGACAGTATCTTAAGGTGGTAGCCTTTATATGAGGTCAAAGCAATATTAATGTTTTATGTCCTACATTCTATAACTGAAAACCTGGTTTGGCCTGCCTTACCCTTACCTGAGCACCCCTTACCTAAGCATGTCGTCTGGCTGAGGTCCTGATGCACCGCCGTTAGCGTTGGCCTTCTTTTTCCGTGGTGGCTTCTTCTTCTTGGGTTTGGCCTGGGCGGCAGCAACCTGCTTCCCCCCGGCGCCGAACTGGCTTGCCGAGATGTCGCTCTGCAGGAGATTGACCAGCAGGGGACTGGTGAGTGTGACGTCCTTGTTGCCAGGGAAACCGCCGGCCTGCGCACAGGGGCCACCCATGGCCATCTGGCCGGGAAACTGTGGGTTAAAGGGCAATCCATGACCAGGGAAGTGGCCGTTGCCAACCTGTATGCCCACAGCCATCCCCTGCTGCTGCTGCTGTTGCTGTTGCTGCTGCACCTGGATGTCAGGGATCAGCTGGTGCAGAGGCATATCCCCTGCACCTCCGCTAGCCTCACCCAGCTGCTGCTGCTGCTGCTGCTGCTGCTGCTGGAGATGCACCTGCTGGATCATCTGCTGTTGTTGGCTTTGCTGCTGAAGCTGCTGGTTTTGCTGTTGAAGCTGCTGGTTTTGCTGTTGAAGCTGCTGATTCTGCTGTTGAAGCTGCTGCTGTTGCTGCTGCTGAACTAAATGATGGCCTCCCGGAAGCCTCATCTGAGGCCCATGAAGGCCCAGGGCTTGGGCAGGACTGCTGCTCACAGGAAGCACCTGAGCTTGTGGCCCTTGCTGCTGTGGCTGCTGGGTAGCGGGAGTCTGGAACTGGACCAGGTTGCCCTGCACATTCGGCGAGGGGCCCCGCATCATCTGCCCCTGCAGGACCCCTGGCTGACCTTTGGACCCAAAGCCCTGCTTGTTTCCTTGCATCTGATTGGCCATCATTTGCTCCATCATGGCATTCTGCTGCAGCTGCTGCTGCTGCTGCTGCATGGTCACCTGGTGGCTCTGGTTGGCGAGGAGAGGCCCCTGTCCCTGCATCATTGCCTGGCCCTGCTGGGGCATCATCTGCCTGGGGGGGGCCATCCCCCTCTGGGGATTCTGGATGCCCCCCATCATCTGTCCCGGGTTTACCATCTGGGGCCTGGAGAGGGCAGCCTGGCCTCCACCTGGGGGGCCCTGCACCACTTGTCCCGGGGTGGATGAGACAGGCTGGTGCTGGACGCCCATCATCTGGGCCTGTACCACGCCAGCCCCACCAGTGGCCCCTGCAGGCTGGCAGGTCATCCCGGCATGAGGCCCTGGCACGCTGCCCAGATTAACGCTGGCCTGACCGTGGGAGCCTTGCTGCTGGTGGTTCAGGGCTGAGGGCTGAACCCCTGAAACCAAATATCAACAGATTAATGGAATCATAATTACATTACTGACAGTTACACTATTTATATATTAGTATCCAGGGCGACAGGCTTACAGTTTCTACAGCTAATGTTTCTATGCTTCTGTGACCAATGAACACAGCAAGCTATTTTCTTACAGTTCAACAGAACTAGCAGTCATGGTGTCTATATCTATAGAAGTTTTTAACAGACTAAACAGATACAAGAATATTGTTTCTAAGCTTTTGTTTCTTCAGTTTTTGTTAAAACAGAAAGTGAGCAAACCCCTCCCCTGCCGGCCTCATACAGAAACAGATACCTGCGTGCTGCATGCTCTGGCTGTTCTGCAGCTGGGGGTTGGTGCTAGGCCCGGGAATGGATGCAGCGCTGGTCACCTGACCCTGCATTAAGTTCTGACTGGCTTGCACGTTAGGGAACCCCATGGGCATACGCTTGGGCATGCCTGCAAAGACAGTTGACAGTTTACTGCATTATTTTTATTCAGTGCTCCAAAAATGTGACATATTGCAATAACCACAAAAGAAAGTTTTACAAAAAGAAGGCAAGATGAAGTGAAATGTCTTTAGTCTGTATCTGATCGTCTTCAGGAGTTACTTAGCTATGCCCCCTTTACCATCTAAATCTAAATCTCTGTGGTTTTGTGCCACTCATTTTTGGACTTTTTTGACCATTCAATTCTTTGCTTTGCGTTTGCTGCAGGGACATTCTTATAAAAACAACAACAAAAAACGCCAATAAAAAAGGGAGTAAAATGAGTGGAGCAAAGGGCAATAAGCATACCTCCCATCCCAGGCTGGGGGCCCTGGCCCTGTGGAGGCATTCCCACGATGCCGGGCTGCAGTTTGCCCTGCAGGGCCTGCTGGGGGAAGTTCTGTGGGGTCGTGGGCCGGGGGCCCAGCTGGCCCTGGTTTTGGCCCATCATCGGGGGTGTTCCGGGCGAGCCCTGCTGGAATGGAGAGGGCGAGGACGAGGATGCGGGGGACTTGGCGGCCGGGTGACCCTGGGGAGTCGTGGAGGGTGGCGGAGGTGGAGGTGGTGCCCTTGGGCCAGCCACGCCCGATGGCGGTCCCGGGAGACCCTTGGGCTGGGGGGCTGCGAATGGGTGGCACCCAGCTGCTGCTGCTGCTGCTGCCCCCATGGCAGTGAAGGCCTGGCTTGCCTGCTGGCTGCCAAAGGGGTAGGGAGGTGGAGGGTGGTTGGGCACCTGGACCGTTGCCAGCGAGGGGCGTGGTGCCATCTGAGTTTGGGGGAGCCCCTTCCTCCAGGCAGGGCCCATGGCTCCCTGGCCCAGAGGGGGCTGCAGGACACCAGCGGGGTGCTGGTTCCAGCCTGGTGGCACTGCCATCGGGTTTGAGGGGTTGAACGGCGCACGAGCGCCCCCTAGCTGCGCGTGCTGGGCCTGCTGCTGCTGGAGCTGCTGGAGGGTGGCGGGACTGAGCTGCCGGCCAGCCTGCATGGGGTGCCCCTGGGGTGGCAGCGCGGTCGGGCCGTGGAGGGGCTGCTGCTGCTGCTGCTGTGGTGTGCAGCCATACCTGACAGCACCGGGTCCATCGGATCTGGAGGTCACATCACGTGAAGGTTACTTACTTTAGAGTATTACATTTTGACACTAGCTGAAACTGTTGATTGTGGCAGCACTTTGTCTGTATTCTGTATGGCACCTGTAATTGCAGCAATGAGTGCTATACTGATACAGCTGTGGTCTGACGTCTGCTGTATGTACTGTTGTTCATGTGGCCTTTTATGCACCGCAGTACCTTTTCTTCATAAGTCACTCTGGATAAGAGCGTCTGTCAACTGACAAACTTTAATGTAGGATCAATGATACTAATATACTTCTGTTCTTTTTTTAATGCTTTTAACTTGCCAGAGGGTTGGTGCTAGGCCTGGGAATGTCTTTTGAGAAGTCCAAACTACTTTTGTTATCCTGGCTGTTCGATCAGCAAGCTGCTTACCTGCATGTGTGGGAGGTCGAGGGGCCCTTGTCTGACCCTGCCCACTGACCCCGGGAGCTGCCATACCAGGCCCTGAGTTAGCCATCATCACTAAGGGGTTGTTCATCCGCAGGCCACCTGCTAGAGAGGACAAATTCCACCATCAAAATAAAAAAATCATATTTCATGTGCATTTTAAAATACAGATAAACCTGGGTAGCATCCTTCCTTACGATCCACCGCTGACTTATGTCATGTCTAAAAGGCATGAGAGGAAACCCTCTATGCTGAATTAACTGTACTAAAGCTCTCTTACTATCCCCCATGCAAAGTAACAAGGTAAATCTGTGCTGTTCATATCTGTATCACTGTAAGCACTTCTTTAGTACCATCTTCATGTCCTTCTCAGTGGGAAATCAAATGGCACAGGCCTCAAAGACCATTCATCAAGACTTCTTTGAGTACTGTAAGAACATGTTAACTGGCAGAGTTATTGTTGACAAAAAAATAGCAAATGTAATGTTGGGAAATGGCCACTAACAACAGAGCCACTCATTTGCAACTAATTACAGGGCAGTGATAGCATCATTACAGTAAGGGCAGACATTTGTTGGCTCAAGAATATACAGAAAGCAAACCTTATGGAATGGCAAAAGAATATCCAATTTTTAACAATGTAAAAAGTAAACAGGTTTTGTGTTTCCATATGCAGAGTGTTCTCCAGATCATCTGCCTAATTTCCTCTGCTTCAGAAGTTTAACACTGATAACACTGTCAGCTGTGTCTGATGCCTGTTGCATCCTGCTTTTCTCCCATACAACAAAATGGACAGATTTGCACTCAAAGTTTATTTTGGCTGCTATTAGGGGATTGAGGGGAAGTGTGCCACTATTTTCCACACCAGCATAGGAGGGGATTTTGTGTTTTGTTATCCTCTCAACAGCTTTGGTGTGATGTTCCCTATTAATGCCATATATCCCTGTCACGGAACAAGCATTGCTTAATCACATCTCATAGATCCTCTGTCAGTCACTCTAGCATCACTGCTTTTGCTTTCACATCATATCTGCTATAAAGTACATTGTTTCTGTGAAGAAGTTATGTGACATTTTCTGCGTCAAAGCTGCTGTATCAAAATTGGATGGGAAGTTTCTTACTACAATGTTGTACAATCAGCAATTTGTCCACAGAGAAGAATGAAAAATAAAACATTACTGGCATGGACAAAAACTAACATGATGCAAAATAAAAAACTCCAAAGTTCAGGGTATGCATGCAGCATCATAATGCAACGTCCTACCTGGACCCGGTTGCACTGGAAAACCTCCCTCCATCTTCATGCTACCGGCAGCTCCCATTGGTCCGTTCACTCTGACCTCCTGACCACTGCTCTGCCCCATTGCAACATTAATAGCACTTTCCCCTGAACACAGAGGACAGTACAACATTAGTTTTCATCATATAGTTGAAAATTAGAACTAGACACTTCAGCATCCACATCACATGCATTGCCAATTCATGTGCTACTTCCAACTAACAATAAGAGAGCAAATAGCAAACTCCTTCCTAAACAGCTGTTACTCAAAGGCAGTTGTACAAATACCCTAACACTGTAGCAATCACACTAAATGAGAAAATGCACAAAGTCATTTTAACATACATTTAAACATATTACCAAACATCTTTTCTGCCCCACAGAGCAGCTGTCACCCCTGATGGCATTACTGTGAAACTCACTTTAAGGGAGGAATAAATGACATTCACACACAGGCAGCAGTGTAATGTAGATGGTAATGAACTGGGCACTTAACCAGAATGGTGCCTGCTTGAGGGAACTTCCACAGTAACCCCCCCGCCGCCTGCACTGTGCTGAGCGCTTACCCTCGATCTGCACCGACAGGATGCCCAGGTCACGCAGCTGCTGCTGGTTATGCTGCGCCAGGACGCGCAGCCGCTCCGCCGCGTCCCGCGGGATGCTGAAGGTGACTCGCACGCTGTTCCACGGCTCCAGGCGCCGCGGCTGCATTCTCTCAGCATCTGGCAGCGGAGAGGGCAGGCTAGTATTAAAAGTTGTGCCACAACTGCCATTCCTTTGGTGGACAAAGCCTCTGGCTGCCACAGACAGCTATTATTCCTCTCCGTGGGAATCGGGTAGTTGTAGACATAAGCACAAGCAATACTTATATACACAAGGAATACTTATAGTTCATGTGACCTACTACGACACCTTCTGGGTTACCGCAGCTGGGACAAATAAGTGGAAGCCACCTTTTGTTCTTTTACTTCAATAACAGTGCTTTTTGTTTTTTGCTTGTCTTTTCTTAAATAATAAAAACATTTACAAATGGTTTACAATACATAATATTGTCCTGGCTGTAGATAATCTACAATTTTTGGATAGCAAAAAGGTTGTAGAGGAAAACAGAAATAAAATCATTCAGGACATAATTACTATAATAGCCCTACATTTAGTATTACTTTTACCAAATTCCCCATGACTGCAGGGACCTATTTTCAGGCACATCACCAGACAACCATGCGAAGGCCCTAACACCCGCACTTCCACTTTAGCAGTGTAGCGTACACCTATCCTCAGAAGTAGACTTCTGTTCCCTTATTAGACACTGCAGGACAACTCCTGCCTCTGACTGCCATGGACAAGCTGGTATTGGTTACCATGAGCATCTCACAAGAGGTGTTGAGCTCAGTGCAATAACATCTAACACAGAGTGGTGGTCTGCCTGCTAAGACTAGGGCATATTTGCTCATTTGGCAACTGCATACAGTTAACCACGCACATCTTGGCACTAATATACAAATAAGGCTCAAAGGTTGGAGAGGAAAAAAGAAATGACACTGTAGTCCTAAACCCCAGAGATTTTCATTCTGATGCAATAAGGGCTCAGTTAAGTACAGCCAGTGTTAGCTCCCATCGCAGGACCTCTAACATGGCTGTGTGCCTCTCCACACCTTCTGACACAGAAAGGACCCACAGACAGCTCTATCCTCATGCTCTTACCAAGCTGCAGCATCTCTGGCATGCCATGCAAGACGCGGTCCAGCTTCTCCTGGAAGTCTTCATCCTCCAAGTTTCCCCGGAATGCAACAAAGATAGTGGAGTCCCCCTCGGGACACTGACCCAACAGGGGGCCATTGCCATGGCTGCTCTGGCGGCTGCCGCTGTCGTCATCGTCATCATCTTCCACCCCAGAATCCCGCTCTAGCTCAGTGTGGCCCACAGGGGTGGGCCATCCTGGACCTTGCCGGTGTGCCATTGGCTACCACACATGGGCACGCTCTCGCAACCTATCAGGAAGCACAACAGAGCAGGCCTCACAGTGGCACAATACAGACGGATACAGGGCTCTGTATGGGTACTACGTCCACAGCTACAGAGTATAATTTTACCAAGTATTAGAGAAAGTAGGATTAAAGAAACTGAAATAGACAACAGTCATTTTGTTTCATTTGTTCAATTATTCACAAAATGGTGTGTATAAAACCCCTGCTGGGCATACAAAAACTGATTTTGTTAAAATCACTGGTGTTAGACTACATCAACATTTCAGTTATACTCATGCTCAAGCCTCCTCATAGCAGCTCCACTGCAGTCCCCAGCCCCCCAAGAATTTCAATGTCACCTTCTAGGACAGCTCTCCTCAGTAATCAAGCTCTCTTCTGAACAACAAAAGAAAATCTGACCACTCCTCACCACCCACTACTCAACCAAACCAATACTCAGCCCCATTGCTGATGAAAGCCATTGTGCTATCCTTCTGCAACTCAACTAGTGAACTCTTTCAGCACCACCAGAACACCTCTGCTCATTCAAGACATGTTCAGCACTGCCCCCAAATACTCAAATGTCTTGCCCCTACTCATCTCCATCCACTGGCTAATAACTGGAGCATATACCAAATTCAAGACCCTGTTACTTGAATCAATCAGACACTGAAGAGTAGAGCTCCTCCCTACCTGTAATCCATAATACGACCCTGTGCATCTGCAGCGCCACACCATCCAACCTCTGGTCCCCTGGCAATTCCTAACTACCTGGATAATGCATTCCACACGCAACTGCTGCCGAAGAATAATCCACATGTTCAATTTCAGACCGGTTCCCAGAACCAGGATGTTTCCTACGTCTGTAGTACAACCCTTGCCAAGAGGCAGTGAAGTGTATCACGGAAGCAGTGCTCCCATCAGTGTTAAGACCAAATGACCAAGTGTATAATACTGTTTAATAAGTTATCATCGTTCTTACAGTTGCTCTTACCTCTCTTTGTTCGGCCATTTCTATGAATTTATAAAAAAGGTTTGCATGCGCTCCTAAAAAATTGTGTATTTTTGTCATACTGGGGCACGCTTAAATTTCCGCTGTTTTTTTTATAATTATTGTTGATCCTTACATGCGCTTTTATCGCACGTTATGTTTTAGCTAGCTGGTATTACGTGTTGAGGAACCTTGTTTTGCAGTCCTTTCAATAGGCACTTCATTGCCATTTTAAATTTCCAACAAATAAAAGCATATACAAAATAAGTAAATAAATATATTAACAGCAAATGATGGCAACACAGGCCTACATTCATGCTTGATCTTCATCTGGCAAGACAGCTTATTATGCTTCAGTGAGTGACTGAATCCAGTTCAAATAGAAAAATAATAATTGAAATGTTTTATGTCCTTTACATTGATTCGCTTTCATTTTTTTCGCTGGTTATATTTCAAACTAGCTGGCAAACGCTAGCTTTAATTAAACAAATAAAAGAAACAGCTACTCAGCTAACGTTAAGTTTCTACCTTGTCTAAATACAATACAATTCAACGATCCAGCTAGCCATCTAGCTCGCTCACAGATACCCTACATTTTTAACACTAGCCAGCTTGCTCGCTAACTTAAAGCTTCGATACCGTTTCGTCTGAACAGAATTGCGCTCTCTACACCGCTAGCCATCACGGGCCCTAGGTTAAGAAGAGTAGATGGCAAGCTACCTCGCTAACCTATCTCCCCTGTTCGGCAAAGCAGCTAGTAGACTAGCATGGGTTGATGATCCCCAACCGGCTTCCTGACGGGCTACAGCACGGAAACCAGCCATCGAGCAAGCTATCGTTCCTGTTATGTATGTAGACTAATGTCTAATCCTCTGTAATATTATTTGCTGACTTATGATATCGAGCTATATATTCTGTTGGTAGGATACCCAAGCTGTCTTACCTTCTGCACGATCACTCCATCCAGACACAACCACTCCTAAACACTAACAAAAACACAGACCAAGCAGCCGTGACAACACACGCAGGCTGGGAGGAAAGGGGATCCCAGTTTCGAGATTTGTTTCTTTTCCTATCTCCTTTTCTACGTATTCTCTTACAATTTGGTCATATCAGTTCACATGGTGTGCATTAAATGCACACTGTATAAGGTGAGCTGCAAGAAGCGTCACACCGATTTTAAATGTTACTTTTTTTTCCTATGTACTCTACTTTCATTTCAGACACATTTCGTACTTTACGCAGAATACTACTCTATTTTCGTACGATTGAACTAGCGCGAACTCAATTGGCTGCGCGTCGCTCGTAAATTCAGCAAGGACAGATACGGTTTGAGGGCAGCTGGACCAATCGTCGCGCTGCACTTTCAACCGCGACGCTACTGATAGGCTTTGCATGACGTCACGTTTATGTCGCCTGCCATTTTGTGGATCAGGTTGGATATTGGAGGTGGTGCAGGTGCGATACAAGATTCGTCACATCGTGGGTCATGCATGTGTGGACCAAGGGTGAAAAAATAGAGCGGATGGTGAAAACAAACGGAGTCTCTCCCTCAACAATCCCAGCTATTCGACAGCACGAAGGAAAGAAAACCGATGAGTTAAGTACGTGAAGGCGATGCTCATGGTTGTCAAGGATAAACCGGAAACACTTTTATCCATCTAATTACAGCAAAGTGTGTCCGACCATTTTGTTCAAGGTGAGTTAAACTCCGGAAAACGAAGCAGAATGAATGTACTGCAGCAAAGGGTCTATTCGAATTATTGACGTTAATGAACAATCGAATACAGCACGAACAACAAATAAATTGGATCATGGACATCCAGTTATTGAATCCTTTGCAGAGAAAAGTAATCCACAAGTCCTCATCAACCTTAAGAGTTTGCCCACGACTCGAGACAGCTGCAAGATATTCAGTGTGCGCCACGGATCACAGGCAGTTCGAGCCTCATACTCGGCTACTACGGAACAATGTTAATAGATTAAAGGATAAAGACAGAAACTGCATTCGTGGAATTCGATTTTCTGAAACGAGTCAAGTGTCTCATCTTTCAAACAGACAATAATATTATGATTGTGATGCAGTCTCACTTTAAAGTCTGCAGTTAGGAAGACTGGCACGTCTTACTTTTACATTGCGTAAAGTTTTTTACAGTAGGGACAAACATCAACAAATTAATTTATAAACATATAGCTATAAAATGTATATCATATATCTTATATGTATAAATTATAAATGTATAACATAATACATGGTATCCTATGTCTGCTTTCCTCAGCCTCAGATGATAATACCTGATGATACTGCTGGTTCCAAGGACATGTTAAAACCTAGATTATTCTCAGGTTAACAGTTATATTTTCTATCCAAGTAGATAAAATAAACTTGCTCTTTTACATTACATGCATTTTTTTGTCTTCGCTTTATCTTTGGTTGCTGCTTCTGTGGGATGGAGGGGAACTTTTCCTCACCAGCATTTGAGTATTTTGGACCGTATCATATATATTATTTTTGTCTTGATACATGTAATATGTTCCTGTGGGACATGAATGGCTTATATGGAATACAACTTGTGAAGCACTTTACCAATTTTTACGAGTTACGAGTGCTGTATGAAATATAATTTTATTTATTGATTGAACTAATTGTATGAGCTGTTTTTTTCCCAGAATTGTTACTTCATTAAAAATTAACACCAGACCAAGTCATAATCCATGATCCATAATCCATTCTGTTGAGTGCCTAACACATTAAATAAATTAATAATACAAGAATTCAAATTTTATGACATTATTAACAGATATCATTATTGTAAATAATGTTCAGTTGCTCACTGTGTGGGTTTGTATAAATTACAATTGTCTTTTTTAAATGAAGTATTATTTTCCTGGTTCATGAAATATCAATTTATACCTCAAACTAGTGAACTAATAAATGGACCCATGTGTAGTGACTTGACCCTTGGGTTGGACCCTGGTATTTGTGCCTTTTCCCTCCCGTGTTTCTTATTTCCTTCAGTAGCTGCGTAAATAAGTAATGTGTAAAATCCAATTTGACATAACCTGGGTTATGGTCATCCAAACCATGAAAACATCGTTTATTTGCTTAACAGATATTCTTATCCAAAGTAAGTTTGAAAACTTATAGATTTGCAGCTGGATCTTCTACTGAAGCAATTTGCATGAAGTGGCTTGCTTGCTCATGGGTTTATCTGTGCTGATCTTCCTGTACATGGAATCTGAAACCTTTGGGTTCCAAGCTCAGCTCCATTAAATGCTAAACAATATTGACTGTCATGCTGTGTATACTATGAAATGTTGGAATGTTGATGGCAGTTTCAAATAACACACATGCAAGTCTCATGTTCTTGTGGCTAAAGCAAAACCTATAGGTAATGATGAAGTGCTGAGTGACCAAGGATACCCCCCTATCAAAACGGAGCCACAGGGCCAAACCCCCAAAGCATGAAGAATGTGAGCCGGCAATGTCATCCTGAGTGTTTATTGATCTTTCTTTGTCTGGTACCTATACTTCAGAGTAGATGGAACTCTAGTTTTTGTGAGCTGCCATCCATTAAGAATTGACAACAAAAATAGGTACATTACAAACCCAGAATGTCAGGCAGATGTCAAAATTATACATCAGTCAAACTATGGCAGGATACATTTTTTAAAATTTTCCTTCTTTTTTCTTGGAGGAAGGGACTAGTAGAGGGCTAAAAATCAGTCAACAGATGCAGATCTCAAAACCTCTTTTTTGCACTGGGTTACAAACTCTGTTCATTTTGTTGTGTCTCTTACCACATTTTTGAGGGCAAAAAGTGAGGGGGGAAGATCCTTCCCCAGCATTTCACAAACAACATTCACATGAAAACACAAGCATTTTTTCTTCTTAATTGAAGTACCTCCCCTCCCTATCAACTGATTCTCATATCATTAGGTACTCACCAGCTACACATATCTTCACCTGCAGAGGGTGCTACCTGCCTATACCTCATCCCCAGCAGTAATGACCTGTAACTCACAGCTGGGGGGAGGGGGGTGTCTAGGTTGGGGTTTAGGCTGGGTTGGAGGAGAGCTGACCTTGGATCAGCTCTTCTTACCTCATAAGCTCAGGAGCACAACTCAAAAGAGGCACTGTGGTTTTGTGATCAACATTAAAAAGGGGTAGTGTTGCCAAACTGGTATTTTGGTTGCCAGATCTAGAGACTTTTATCGCACCCTAGTGATATTTATATGCAGAAATTGTTCAATTTTATTTCTTATTTTACTAAGTCATAAAAAGTGCATTTTATGGATTAGTCATACCAGAGCACCTCCAAAATGCAAAAATAAGATGTAATTCCCTTGAACCCTACCCCTATTGACTTTTGTCAACAAAAAGCAAATTTTGGAGGGCAGGCAGGTGACTTTTTCCTCTGAGGAGTCGTGGCATTAGTTGAGGGAGTGCAAGAGCCATCCCATTCGCCTTTCACTGTCAGGCAGCTAACAGCAAGGCACTGAAGGAAATGCCACAGCACCTCTAGCACCTGCATACAGTATGTCTAATATAGTTGAATACGTAATTACTAATTAAAAGTGTTAAAAAGTTATAGCTTATAAAGTAACTTTTTTAAATACTAAATTATCATTTCCTGGATAATTTGGAGTAACAAGAAGGGAAAATGCTGTTTAGGGATTGGTCTGGGAGAGGATAAAATATGTGAAGAGGGAAAGCTTGATGAAATTTTGACTCATTTTATTTTTTGTAACCTGGAACCGTATGACCCACCCTGTGGTCAGAAAATTCTTCAATTTATTAGCACAAGGGGGCGACCTTGTGCTAGTTCTATGAGACACCAATTTTAATTTTCAATCCAATTTGATGGATTGAAAAACACCTCAGTCTGACTGATTTTGAATGCGGGGGAGGGTGGCAATCATTGTCAGTTTTCTGAAACTCACAATGAGATTCTGCACAAAAGTACAATATTTAACTCCAAACTGTCTGAAGTGCAAAGAACAAACCCCTGAGAACACAAAACAGCGGTACTCTTCATCTTAATGTTTCTAAATATTTCCTTTATACCTTCAGCATTTTCCACTCCTGCACAAACACACAGATCCTCACAAAACAGCAACCTGCTAAAACTTTGACTCACATAAAAATTGTAAAACACTATGCAAACTTACATCCATGTTTCCATGTTTTAGTGTTATTCTCGTATACGTCAGCACCATAGTTACTCTTTTTAATTTCTATTATTATTAAATATGAGCAGATATGTAGATGGAACTAGGAATGAGTAGGGTGTTGGGGGAGGAGAGGAAGTTTGGTTACAGGTCCCCAGACACTTTTTGCAAGCTTGGGCCAAAAATCTCCTCTGGGTCCCATTGGCCCAAAGCAACAAGCAGTGTGAAAGAGTGACTGTGGACATAACCTTTTGCTCTTTTCTGCAGTGCCCGCACAGACCTGTAATACTGATACACAAGGATTGACCTGGCTGACTAAAGATACATCCACACTTGGCTTTCTAAGATAATGTAGATGTCCATTTACAATGGATGCAATCCATTTATACAGTCTGATTGAGTGAAATGCAAAAGGATACAACAGCAGTGCCACACTTTGGAACTGAGCTGGCAACCTTTGGGTTACAAGCCCTGACCCTTACTACATCTCACTACTGTCAACTATGTCATATTGCTTCCATACTGCTTCCTGAAAGCCACAATGACTTTGGACTATTTTATGTCTTTCCATTGTACTTCAATAGTCCCTGAAAAGATACACAAGCCAACGAGATCCTTATAAAAACCAAACTTTGTTATGGGGAGAGACATAGCAATGAGCAAAAACCAGATCTCTTTAAGCTTCAAAAGCCTTGTGTGGATGTACCATAATGCTCTTGGTGCGTTTCATTGATGTGCCAATACCAATCATGTTCTAAAACTCTGGCAAGCAGTAAATGAGTGTTGTGCGGTAGCTAGCCAGGTGCTGCACAAGCCCTCACTGATATTACAGGAATGGTCAAGACTGCAGCACACAAGTTTCAAGTCAAAAGCGGGAAGTGCAGGAAAAAGGCCACATTCCCTCCTCCCCAGTTCTGTTTTACATGTTCATACAATCAAGTTCATTTTTACATGCTTTGTTTTACATGTTCAGCCCAACAAAGCTGTCACACATGACTGTGGTATGTTTTACAGAGAGGTGAAACCGGTTGACCTTGCTAATAAAAAGACAGGCTTTCACAGTGGAGGTATCCAGCTAAAGGGCAGTTTCTGGAGGTCAAGTGGCAAGTGCTTGGAGGTATTGAGGGAGCAAGACCTGGACTCTTTGACCTTGGAAGTAAAACATCTAATTGCCTGGCTGAGCTCTCACTACCAACATGTGGGTTTCCATTCTAATGGCAAAATATTTCACAGGTCATATAATAACAAAAAGCCTCTCTAAGTACAGTTAGGGCTGTGCTACATTTTCAAAACCTGGAAAATGAGGAAGCTAATTTCCTGCTATGCTGCACAGTATGAGATTAATCCATTTTATTGCAGCAGATTATTGCTGTAATGTTTATACTAGACACTACAAGAAAAGGTGGCTGTAAAAAGTTGTGACGCATATGTTGGCATTATCATCCTTTTGCTTTTCTCTATGCTCCACATTAAAAGGCTTTTCCCTGTGCACTGGGGATGTCTTTTTAACACAGAGGTAAAGAAAAAGCCCCTCACATGAAACACCTGGGATGCTTAAGTTTTCTGTAGCACCGAGGCAAAACAGAATGATCTGTCTGCTCATGAAAACAGAAAGGGAAAAATTGCGTCTTTTCAATGCTTTAAACTTTTTGTGGAGGCTGCATTTCTCCTTTTAGATTTTGTTATCTAATCATTTTACAGAAATTGTGTGCAATGGTGTAAACTCATGTATCTGTTACAGCAAAACTACCAGAGAAAAGCAATCAGTACAGATGTGTAGAACCTGCAACGCTGGGCTGGATATTATTCAGGAAAGCCTGTCCTTGTGCAGAGACTGATTTTTGATGATAACTTTGATGATCTCTTGCCACCTCCACCTCATTTTTTTCAGCTGCCTTTCAATAGACATAGCTCACATCAAGGCTTGATGATAAATTATCAACTGAACTTTTAGGAGAAAATGACCATTACCGGGTAAACACTAGAGAAAAAAGGGGAAGAGTTAAGTTGCCTGTGTGGAGAAAAAACCTGATAATATGTTAAACTTGCTAATCATGTGGTTCACTAATCTAAAGAATGCACCCATAGCCCAATTTGGGTAAAAACAACAGAACATCAGGGTCATATAGGGGCAGGTGACAGAGGAAAAGGGGGAAGGGGGGAGAGAGGAAGAGGGGTGGATATAATGCCCTCAGTGTAAACAGCACCCCCTCCTAGCACCTCAGTGGTTGAAGCTGCGCAGGCAGGGCTGGTGCAGAAAGGTGTTGCGGGCGTGGCCGGCCCGGCGTGGCACTCGTTCTCGGGCGATGTTCTGCCGCTGGATGCGGCTGCGGCTGAGGTGGCGGCGGTCGGCGCGGGCCTGCGCTCGCTGGACACGGCCCACCTGGGTCACCTTGGCCAGCGGCCCCACCTGAGAGGCCGCCCCGCGGGTGACCCTCCCGGGCGTATTGTTCCGACGGGGCACAACAGACGGCATCGGCTCTGATGCCCTGCAGCAGGACAGACAACTGTTACATTTGGGGGGGTACAAAAGGTAAGAGACCCCAGTGTCATGACATCAAATTCATATTTTTATGTTTTAAGTCACCTAAAGATTTTCTGTGAGAGAATTCAAACTGTGTTGTTTCTGTTGTGAAGAATTACCTTTTTAGCATCAATGCTTGTTTTTCCTTTCAATACTATACTTTTTGGGTATGTTTTGAGGGAAAAGAGAGAATGGGGAGGAGGAGAGAAGCACAGAGAACAGCAACGCAGAGGTTAAGACTGGACACAGGAGATTACGGGGGATAATCGACTGGGATTTTTCATGGTCACATGTGACAGGACAACACAGTCCTGTCCTGTGGTTGTGGTTCAGTGGACATCACTCACCTCACGCTGTTGGTCAGGCTGACCAGACTGGCCATGCCATCCTCAATGACAAACTGGTCACCGTGGGAGCTGTGGACGGATGTAACGGGGAGTTCAACAAAGACTTCATCTATAGGGGTGGACTCAGTCATGGTAGCGCCCTCTGTAAGACAACAAAGGTAGGGGAAGGGATGAAAAACCAACTCTGATCCAATTAGCATTGCTCAGCACCACCTCCACAGGGTTAGGGACAGAGCCTGGTGGGAGAGGAGAGGGGTTAGCTGGCTGTTTCAGTTTGGCATACTATATCGTAATGGTTCAGTTATAGAATGACCAGTGTAAGCCATTGTCAATTCACAAACACTTCTGTAAATGCCACCATTTTCTGCCTCTTCCCACCCTCTGCCTAAAGGCATGTGTGACTCACAGTACAACAACCAATCAGACATGAGAATAAAATGTGAGCACAGAGTGCATAAGGCCAAGCATTCACAGCATGAGCCTCTCCAGATGGAGGTATCCTGTAACAGAGCATCAACAGGGAAGACTAGCACTCTGCTGGAGAATTGCTGGTCATAGTTCTGCCCTGTCCTGGCTTCACCTTGCCCTTAAGTGCACTGCCACATTTAATTAAATGGGGAAAGTATGAAGTGTATTTTTAGGTGATGCAGTGGAAGGAGTTAAGGTTGGAAGGGAAAATCATGTGGATATAATCAGGGAGCTTAGTGTAAGCACACGCACACACACACATCGTGCGTGAGAGTGTGAGGGGACTAAAATAGGAAGAATACCGTAGGGGAGAAGGAGGAGATGACTAATTCATATAACACTAAAATAACAGTTGTTTCCCCTGGTGAGCTGCTGCATTTTACTCTGATGCAAATGAGGTGTTTTTGTGTGAAAATCCTGATAAATACAGTATCACTTATAATAAAATCCTATGGAATTTTTTCCATTATAATGAGAAGAAAAATTTAACTTGACAATGACCTAATTTTTTTCACTGGTCACTGACAAAAATGATATGGTATGAGACAAGCATCAAGATTAAATGTTCAAACTGATCATGATAACTTTTAGCTTTGCACTTTCCATACTGTACAAAAAATAGCTTGAGACAGAGCAGCTGAAAGCCAGGAGCTTCAACCCAGTACCCTTCCAGCAGTTTGACTCTGAGTGTGCAAAGTGATCACAGTGGGTTTACACAGTTATTCTATGCATGCAGAGCATTGTGGGCTTCTGACCCATTCAGGAGTTGATCCAAGGTAACAACTGATAAACCTTTAACATGAGAGGTTATGGAACAGCTGATATGGTTCCAAAGTTAGAGCCACGTCAATCTTTGCAAAGTGCTAAGTAAAACTCCAGCATTGCCCTACAGAAACCTTAGTCCAGAGCTGCACCCCTTTCTTGCCCAAGGTTTTAACTTAAGTATGCCCTTATAATGTTTGACATAGCTATGGGGGTACTTGTGCTCCTGGCTGAACACCTGCGTTCTTGAGTGTTTATGTTGTTTGTTTGCCTTTTAAAGACTACCAAAAAGAAACACTCCCTGAAAAGTAAAAATTCCAGTCAGAGTGGATAAATGTACACACTGCAATTCAAATGTACACTTGCAATTCAGATACTGCTCCATTATCTTTGTTGTTGACTTTGCCTTTTGAACACCTGCCTGTATTCTGATTACTTTCAAAGCAGGCATTAGAAAATTAATGAAAAAAGTTGCATCAGACTAAGTAAGGCTATGAGGTAGTATACTGTAACCTTTTTTTCCACTGCATAGCTAAATCCAGGCTGGCTAATTAAACCCCTTTTCTACTGTAGAGCTGGAACCAGCCTGGCTCATTATACCCCCTTTCCCACTGTAGAGCTGGCACCAGGTTAGCTCAGTATAACCCCTTCCACTGTACAGCTGGTACCAGGCTGGCTTGTTATTCCTATATTCCACTACACAGCTGGAACCAGGCTGACTGTCTTTATCCCTTTCCACTGTAGAGCTGGTTCATTTAATTTGGGTCACAAGTTCTGTTCATTGTGTTTTTCCTAACATTGACCCATACCAGCTCAGCTTGCTGTCATTACTAGTGCTGGCTTACTTACAAGCAAACTGTAGACAGCATTGACAAGCTGTGTTGCAGAATTGTCAGCATTGACAATGCAGACAGAAGCAACATGCTACAGTATGTTGTTTCTGTCTGTATTGGCATTAAAACACAGAGGAGAGGAAGGAGCATGCTAAAAGCACTGATCAGGAACACAGGTTATGTATACTGTAATGGAAAATGATTCGCGCAGTACTGAGTCAGCCAGCTTGTCTCCAGTTTATGTTAGCCTGGCACCATATCTACCAGACCCACCATTTATAAACTGATTCTTAACTGGCGCATAGAGTTGTTTAAAGCAGCAGGCAAGATGACCATTTGGTGTTAACTCTCTTTGCCAAGGCAACCCTTCCCATCTTCCCATCTCTCTCCCTGCGCCCATCATCCCAAGGCACCCCCAGGCACTCACCAGGCATGCTGATGAGGAGCCATCCTTCCTCATCTGCCTCCAGCACCGAAGGTTTGGGTGTCTTCAATTCCTTAGATGCCTCCTCCACCTCTCCGAAGAACAGGCTGCTGAGTCGCTGGAACATGGCTGGGGTTCAAGGTCACAATAGAAGGTTCCTCTGGGGAGAGCTGCCAGTGAATCGGTTGCTTAAACGTTTGCTCTTTTTGCTCACTCGCTTGCTTGGAACCTGAGGATCAAGTGCTGAGCTCTTGTTCGACCCCCTTTTTTCTTGTTGTCTTCTTCTGCTGTCAGTGTAAGCCCTCCTGAATGGTCTGCGCACAAATCACAGTAGGGGGGTGAGACCAGCTTGTGCCGTGCAAATGAGATTCTTCTCCTGGTGTCAAAAAGAAACAAAAGCCTCGTAAATTTAAATAGGATTTAAAAAAAAAAAAAAACATAATGTTGTGTTAATAATGACAGGTGTTCTGACAACGTTTCCATGATCACTGTTTACTATTATATATAGCAAGAACCATACTACCATTACAGTTTTTGACTGAAAAACTGATACTTTGATGGGAAAAAAACAGATTGCTGTGGGAAGGGGTAGTGGCTGCTAGTCCTCCCTCTATATGAGGCAGTACAATCAATGTGTCAGTGAGAGAGACACTGTGTTGTAGGAGATGCTGTCTTTCAAATGAGAAGCTAAAGCAAGTTTTCTGACTTACAATGGAAATTAAAGATGGTACTTATTGCAATTGACATGACTGTGTGTTTAACTTTCTCAATCTGGCCATCAGAACATTACCCAACAAAAACTAAGCAGATGTCTCCCCACCATAACTGATGATTAATCATTGTTTTGCTGTATAATGGCTGGCGTGAATTACAGGTGGAGATACTGGTAAGTTATGGTGCTCCACCCTCACCAATGTAAAGAACTTTGAGATCGCTGAAATTAACATCATTAATTCAGTCCAAAAGGTGTAAAATTCACTCACCAATATGGGAGTACAATACAAACTATGAAGAAGTATTCTGCAAGAAATCTTACAAGTCGACAGGAACCTGTCATGGTGATCTGATTGTGTGTGTGTTTGTGTATGTCAGGTTACTTAGCACATGTATATATTCAAAGCAATTTAATATTCTGATAGCCTAAATCAGCCATGATGCTTCACTGTGCTTATGATCAACTCTTTTGGTAGAGGGACTGAGAGAAACACTTCCTTCTCTTCTACAGTGACAGAAGTGTTCTCTGTCTGATCAAGGTTAAGATCAGTGAGTGATGAAAAAATTCCCCGCAAATCAGATTAGAGCAGGAGACAGGATGTTACCATTGGTTAGCATTACTATTAATACTAATTGTTATTGCAGGCATCCTTTCCAATCGAATGGGCAAGCTAAGGTGTTGTAAACTGACATTTTTGCCAGAGACACATGATCTCAGGGAAATGGTCTAGACTTTTCAAACATGTAAATACAGATAAAGAGGCCAGCTTACATCATGTGAACAGGAGAAAGTTGTTTTTTTTCTTTCAGATAACTCTGTGTAATGTTTGCAAATTCAGGCACACAGCTGATTGCTATCTGTACATACAGCTCTTCCTTTAACAGACGGCTTTGGCTGAAGTTTCATATCTCATTATTTCATATGGCATGTGAGCACTTTTGACACTGAGACTTTCATTACTCAGGAGAAGACTTAGGAGAGAATGAAGCTGTCCAGCAAATTAATGAGGCCGTTCGGTGACTGGCAGCGGTTTTCATTTTCGGACATAGCTCTGACTGAACGGACCCATAATGGAATTAATGGCATACAGCATTGCCCCCCGCTACGCCCCATTGTCATGCTGCCTCAGCTTTGGAGTGCATGGGGGAGGGGCCTTGCAAAGACATTGCCTGACTGATGCCCGGCATCCTCACTACATTTCTGTAATATTGAGGCAATGTTAACACATAAAGAGGGGATTGTGGTAAATAACATTATCATTATTATTAGTATTAGTAGTATGTGTTAGAGGTCTCTTTTTCACAGGAATGAGCAATGACTCTGTCTGGCCTAGGATGGACAGAGGAGGTGGAAGCTGGTGAATCTGAGATCAGACCTCCACACTCAGAGTGTAATAAACACCTTCCAGGTGACCAAACCTGAGTGCAGGACAGACAAAAATAAATAAAACACACACACATACACACACAAACAGCATACAGACACTTTCAAACAAATGCATATACGCGCATGCGCACAACACACATGCCCTTGCATGCACATATACATTTCCCCTGACGAGGATGTTCTTCAACGATGCATATTTTATCAAACTGACTTTCCTCTTTGGTTGTTTCTCTTGGGTTCAGGTCAGGTGACATGATCTATATCAGTCAGCACTTTGTCTCTGACAACTTTAGAAGATGAGTTGGGGCATTTCTATTTTCAGCACAGCACATCCCCTTCCAGGAGTTTTTTTCTGTTTTCCAGCTGTTATTGTTGTGGAGGACAGACTGCACTAATTTGTGTGGGATGTCATGCATGTGAGGTCACATGAAGCCTTGATGGTGATTGGTTGTGGACATTCAAATGAGCAGTGGGAGAAACACAACCTGCCTGCAGCATAGGGCAAGCATACAAGTGTATAATTAAACAGACACCTGCAGAAAAATGTGTGCTTGCAGAATGTAGTGCGACATCGGGCTGAACAAGGCATGGAATGGTGTGTGTGTGTGTATGTGGGTAAGGAATATGTGTGTTTATGTTTCTGTGTATGTGTGTGTATATATGAGTATATAGTGTGTGTGTGTACACATGTGTATAGGATGGGTGGAAGACAGCCTCAGCGCCTGTGGCAGGAGGTCCTGTGTGTCTTCCCTGAGTCCTGCTTGCTATGCAAATGACTTGGTTTGAGTAATGATTAAATCTCACCATCTGTTTGAAGTAGACTAATCAAGTGCTCCTCCACTCTATTCTCCTTTGTCTCAGAGAAATTCTGAGACTGGGGTTTGCTGTCTGTGTGGCCAAGGCACACAGACCCTTTAGCTACACTTCTCTGTGTGCTGTAGGAGACAAGCTTTCCACATAGTGAAACACATATCAATAGATGGCTATTACAAATAATAATAATAAACCCACACTATTTTGATTTTTTTCTGCCATACGTTTTGAAATGCCAGACATTCTAGGGAGAGTGAGGAGTCAATTTTTCTGTTTCTTGTGGCTCTCTAAGGGCAAGAGAGGTTTGATCTAGAAATAATTGCCATATCTTGCAGTGAACTGAAACTGTCACAAAGTTTGATATTGGAAAAAACTCAGAATTCCTCCAACTTCCCCCAGAGCTGTCCAGTTTGTGGAGAACAACTACAAATGAGACCTTTTTTAATCTCTGTAAGATTGTTTTGTGATTATGCTCATATGAATTTGACATATTCTCTAGTGGAGTGGAAGAATAATACTGGAATGTCAGATAGTTCTGTAGTAGAATCATTTGATATACATTCATTAATTCCAGTGCAGGTATCTTTCCACTAACACATGCACTGCTGTGATCTCTGTAACACCTGGAAATGTAAGGAACACAGAGGTCTGCTAGATATTGATTATTTGGACAGAGCAGTCAGAAAACAGTTGCTTAGTTTCTCTGATTTCCATATGTGCATTGGCAGACATAGTCTGGGGAGTAAACCGTCCAAGTGATATAAGGATCTGTGGCTCTGAACAGAAGTTTGAATAATATGATACCCTCGACCAAATCCCACAATTGACCACATTGGTATAGATAATACACATTAGCTGGCATTAGTGCACTTTTTTTTTTGCTTTCGCTTCAAAGCAAGAGCGACATTTGGGTTAGAAGCAGGAAAAATGGTGCAGGAGACACCCAGTCTGGATCTGCTGTATCTTTTATGCAAAATAGTTTTCTTTTGCGTAATGGTAGGTTTTATGATCTTGGATCATTTCTTCCGGGCGCAAACTCTCAGGAGCTGTAGGGAGGAGCTTAGTAAACAAAAACAAGACCGAAACATGTCGTATGATAATTAACCATGATGCGTCAGTTAGACTGTACCTTCTAGACACGCCCACCTTGGCAAGTGGGAAAGGAAGAAAGACGGGTAAAAGGAGAAAAAAATCTGTCTATTTTGAAAACATACACGAGACATGAATGGAAAGTCACAGGAAAATAGCCTACACACGAATGTTCTGTCTACCTAAATAGGAATGAAGCGCTGTTATTCGAACTCCAGGGATGGTGGAAAGAGGGACTGTCCCAAGCACGAATGGTTTTCTACTGTGTTTGAAAGACACATCACAGTGATATTATCGAGGCTTTTTTTGCAAGCGATTTTGCAGTGAAGAGAATCTATTGAATTACAACTCGTCGAAAGCAAAAGATGATCGTACATTTCGAATGTTAACTGACCCGTACTACCAGCCGCCGCGTTCGTGCGGCGATAGCGAAGGGGTCAGAGCAATGACAGGCGACCGAATGAAGATTGATCATTAATAAGCATAGATTAGCCTAGTTATCTGGAGCTTTTAAAAACGAAATTATGATTTAAAAACAGTCAAAGTGAACCAGCAAATAATTTCATGCATAATATGCAACATAAGACAAGAAAGACCATTGCGCGTCCGACCGTTGCTATTTGTACTCTTCAGGTTAGACAACAACACTAAGGCAACTGCGGATTGCAAGGTCTATTTCTTCTGGCATCAAACAACACAAAAATCGTTATAAAAACGATTACCCCAAACTATAGTGATGTGTAAATAAGACAAACACAGGTCGCTATCATGTCTGGTTACGTTGCATTAAAACAGTAAATATCCTTAACATCAAACGCATTGTAATGTGCTGAAGTGAAAAATAGCCAAGGAGTACTTTGTCTCGAATTTAGCAGGCTGTGTGTATGGTATCATTCTTGGAAATAGTCCTAGTCCTATGTACCTTTTGGAAATGTTTAAAACGCAATTGGGATTTGATATAAATAATGTATTTTCAGCATTTGCAGGCTAAAGCAAGGTTTACTGCAAAGCCCGTCAGCGTTGCCCATAACATTTTTACCTGCGGGTAACAAAATAACTTTCTTACCTGCCTTTTCAGTAATATTCCAGTTGTAAACGCGATGAACAAATAAAAAA
Organism: Megalops atlanticus; assembly: GCA_019176425.1. Taxonomy (NCBI): domain Eukaryota; kingdom Metazoa; phylum Chordata; class Actinopteri; order Elopiformes; family Megalopidae; genus Megalops; species Megalops atlanticus. The sequence goes on from CM032879.1 coordinate 20,527,799, forward strand.
TGAACAATAACAAGTCTTAAAGAGTAGCTTTAGGTAGCCTTTAAATGAGGTAGTTCTTCAACCGTAAGAAAAGACAGCTAAGGCTTTCTTCTCAGAAGAAGTTATCCGTGTAAAACTGCATTTACAGCGCTGTATTAAAAATAAAATCTGCAGTGTAACACTATTTTTCCCCTACAGAATTCTTTATTACTGCACCCAGTTGATTCTTAGATCAGAATGGAGAACACAGCAAACAGCTGATCGTTGGATCACAATACTCGTAGTAACGCCCGGTCCCCGCCCACTCGATGTGTCAAACCAATCAGAGAATTACACAAACTAGGGGGTGGTGGAGAGGGTGGGGTGGCAGTCAACTCCTTAGGCAACGATATATGTTTGGATTTACCACACTTTAATGCATAATAATTGACTGTTCTCACAACTTAGACAATGAGCATAGGCACAATTAAAAAGCTGTGCAAATATATGATTTAATCACACATTGCGGCCGTTGCAATGAGCGGTGAAATAAAATTCATATGCATTGGAAATAAGAAAACATCAGGCATGATGCACCACTTCACTTAAAAGTGAAATGAAAATATAATGCCTGAATCATGTGTCTGCAGAGGCGCAATCATGAAAAACATGGTGACGGAGAAATAAGATTTTCAAAAGACTTTAAATGCTCAGGGATTAACATTATTCCATAGTGATTTTACTGTTTCTTTAAATTCTCTCTCTATACATTCCCGTTCCCCTGACATCCATTTTTGTAAGTATTGGCCAATCAGAGTAGAGCTCAGTTTGAATGCAGCATTTCAGCAGCCAATGGGCTGGCACGATTTGAAAACCAGTCAGCAGACGCACGACGTACGGAGGAGCTGGGCCTGATGGGGCCCTTTCCCAAAATTTTACCGTTGACGATCTGTGAATAAAACTTTATCCCACCCGGTCTCTCCTCGAATTTCTGATGCGCCCCCTTTAAGTACTGTGGCGCAGTGGTAAGGTGCACCCTTTGCAATTAAAATGATAACACTTCAGTTCCCGGGTGGGGCACTGTCGTTGTTTACATTTAGAAAAGCAATTACTTTAAGCATGCTTGCTAAAAATCCATTAATGGTTTATGTACAACATTGTAAACTATGTGAGTTACTCTATATGTAATGAATATTGTTTTTGTGTAACTGGCTAAGCAAATATAATATAGTTTAAGTTTGCCGGCACACATCCATACTCTCATGCACACTAAGCATTTAGACATATAACTTACACAAGGCGCATATGTGGACACATACCGAAATGTGCAAGTCATGCGCATAAATACGTGACCGCTACATTTGGATTTTAGGGTAGGCCTACGCAAAGTCAGGTTGTGAGGGTTCTTCTTCCCAGAGGTTGCCCAGAGGGACTTGGGGGACTGGATGGAAACTGATATGTTCTTGTGAAATGACTTTCCATCGGAAAACCTACTGTACATATACAGAGCTTTATGCATAACCAAGATCCCAGCACACAATTTAAGTAAACAAAATACTCAGCTGATATAATATTTGTACTGTGGTGTAGTTTTCAGTCGTCATCATTATTATTATTTTTTATTATTATCATCATCATCATCATCATCATCATCACTGCACTTAAAGCCATGAGATGTAATCATTAAAGTACCAGGCCAGACAGTTAAGAATTACTGCATAAAAGTAATTGGACTTCAGACTATCTGTAGATAGAGCATGTTCTCAGTCACTAGTTTTGTTTGTCAGCAGTAAATTTGAGTGTTTGTGTATATGTCTGCACATGTGTCATGGATGTTGCCAGTCTGTGCATGGTGTTTTGTAGGTCATTGGTTAAGCATAGTGTGCTGAAAGTTGTGTGTGCATGGTGTTCTAAGGGCTGTATGAAGGTGTATGGAATTCTCTGAGTTGTCTGTGTATGCATGGAATTCTGCAGGTTATCTGTCTGCATATGGTTTTCTGCAGGCCAGTACACAGCACCCTGTTCTCCCTGCTGATCATAAGATGACTATTTGTGCAGCTGGGCATCCTTAATTACCAGGTGCTGAAGGAGACAGCCCCACCTTCACTCCTGTCATCCACAGCTTCCTCCTGACCTGTCTCCCATTACAGGGATACGGTGTTGGATGCTAACACACAGTGTTCCCCCATATAATGTATTCCCTGTAGCATGATTTGGCAATCCGCTCTGCGTACGGATTTTCTGGCCCTCTACTTTGCTGAAGATCCAAGACTGTTTCGTGTGATGGAGGCAGCAAAGATTAATTAAGAAGAAGAAGAAAAATAAGAAAATATGTATATTCTCTTTTCACACACATGGAGTATGAGATGCATTTTGGGGCAGGGTTAATAATAATCATAAATGTGTTGACATGAATAAATTACCACCTGCTGCAAATTGCATGTCCCATAGTTCCTCTTGGGACATGCAATTTTTTCCCTACAGGTTTGAAAATGTGGCCTGACCAGAATACACGGCTGCAGAATTCCTTTCCCCTCTCCCCTCTCATGCTCTGTTTTGCAGTATTTCTGCTTGGAGACTGTGTGGTGCCGTTCAACCAGGCCTGAACTTCTTCGGATCAGCACCTCAGTTGAAACTGGAATGAGGAAAAGTAGGTGAAAGGTCAAAGTGAGGACCAAAGGGCAGAAGCACACTGTGGAATTCTCTCTGGAACACTGTTGAGTTGGGTCGCCACAGTGGCAGAGAACTCAGAGACCTCTCTTGCTAGAGCGTGTGCATAGATATTAATAATAATAGCAATGATCAATGTTTATTAGTTAAGGGCTTTTCAAACATGCAACTCAAAACTTTCTCCAAAAAGGCAAATGTGTATGAAATAAATTTTTTATAAGTTTGAAAAACAAGAAGGTATTTAACCTTTGAAATGGAAAATGACATTGATAAAATGTGTGTGAGTTTGTTGCACGAGTGCATATTTTGCCTACATTTGTGGATGGTGTTTTTGTGTGAGTATGTGTCTCTGTAGTGTGTGTGTGTTGTATGTGGTGTGTGTGTGAGACTGGGTGTATTATATGTGTTTGTAGTGTGCATGTGTGGGGCTGGCTGCAGCTTTAGCAGCCCATGCATGTCTCCAATCTTACTTGCTCATTTAGAGCTGTGCTGATTCTGAGAGCAGCGACCCATTGTTTTTCAGGTCCTGAACTTGCATGGGGGGTGGGGGTTGAGGCAGGGGGCTTGTGTGGTGTTTGTAGTGTGAATATTGTAAGAGATTACCAAATAATGGAGGATAGTGTTTGTACAAAGGAACCCTCAAGTTCATCATATTCAGCCCCGAGGGGGACCATTAATGAGGTCGCACATCAGAGAGATTTTTTTTCATCCTTTGTAAAGCCAAAGGGCAAGGGGGCTGGCCTGGGGGATTTACAGTACTGGAGTTCATTTGTCAATCAGATCAGATTTTCTCAATCAGATTTTTAAAATTGTACTATGTATTTTATGGCATAAGTTACAGCAAATGTCATCTGTAGGTACAATACAAAGTAGAACAAATATCATGCCATACAAGGTAGAGCAGATGTATCATGAAATGGGCCTTAAAAGAAGAGAAATTGTTCAAGAATTATGACAGCAGTGAGCAAATTCAAAAAGTTAAAGCACTGCAATGTAATCAGACTGTGTTGTATTATGGAAAAAAGGATGTGTTAATGCCCCTCCTTACTATTGCATATAGTGAGTTTTTGTGTATTTGTTTTGTGTAGTCATGCTATTAGTTTTCCCACTGGTAGATCTTCCTCTGATTTCAATAAGGCATGAAGTTGAGCATCATCTGCATCTGTCTGCTATGTTGCAGAATAACCCATCTACTCAGTAACAAGGTACAGTATGGAGAGAAAAGCAGAGATCCAGGAGCAGAACCTTTAGAGACTCCACTCAGGTGGAGATCTGAAGAAACTGCTTTAGCAGTTGCTTAATGTTTAAACTGAAATCTGTCTGATAGGTGTGAACCACAAGTGTGAATCTTCATCTAAGCCAAGAAAGTCTTTTTGGTTGATTTATTTTGGAAGAATTATATGATCAATGTCAGAAACATTCTTTGTCAAGAGCACAAGTATAGCGTTTACAACTTTCCAAGAGAAAATAATAAGAACTAAAATATGTGACAAACTGTTGTGACAGCATTTTCTCTCGGATATGCTTTTTCAGTAAGGACTTAAACGCAGCTATTTTAAAAGAGTCCATCTCTGATTCTGCATTGATTTATGGAATTTAAATGTCAGTCCAGTTGGCATTTGGGTGTATTAATAGATTTTTTTAAATCCCCTTTTCGCTTTTATAAATAGATTCTGAGCTCTCTAAGATTGTGAGATTGGTCTCTTTTAAAAATTTTAAAATATCTTTTTTTTTCTGACAAAGTGGTTTGAAAAAGCATGCTGGTAGTTTGACCCTTCTTCTTTTCTTGCTAATACAGTGTCCAGCTTCCTGTATCTATGATCTATAGATGTGCTGATGTGGGAACAGTTATCCTGCCATCACTCCTTCCTCTTCTTCCTCTTGCAGGGCCTGCTGACAGATCAGAAGAAAGTTTCAATCTGGAGTTGGACACTGCAGTTGTATTTCTGAGAATGATGCTTATCCTTCACCACACCAGCACAGACCTATGTGCATACATGTAGTATAGAGTTAGCGTATTTGTAAGAAGCTAGAAAGTGTGCTGAGATTCACATAAATATGGGGTTGAAGGTGACAGTAAAAGATTTATCGAATTCCACCTTATGGAGTCCCTAAAGGGAAACATTTTTAAAATGTCCGTTGGGTTTCAATAATCTGTATTAAACTGACTAAATCTAAAAATTACGTTTATTCCAAATCAAACTGCTGAAATACCCTTTTCTCATTATTAAGCAACACTTTAAGTTAAATTTGCTTTTTTGTGCCTCTCAGTCAGCAGTGGCTTGATGCAAATTAAAACCACTGTCTTTCAATACTGCACTGACCTTTTGTTGTATTCTTGGACCTGTTTGCTTGCTTTTACTGCACTTTCTAGCATGGACATTCCCGGCCAGTTCTCCAGGCATTTGTTTCCGTTGGGTGGATGCTTGTTGGCCATGGAGATCCATATGCCAGTCTCCCTTCCTGCATTGGCAACCAGTTCCAGTGCCCTGCCCAGGGGGATACTTTGCATTGTCTCACTTCTAGGACCCAGCATGGATGGCGCATCAGCCTGTGCCCTTTGTCTGTTGCAAGGCCCACTGCAGGTCAAGGGAGGGGAATGCCTGGTATGATCAGCCAAGAGCAGCCAGGGGCCATCACAGACAAGTCTCTGAAACCTAATTAGAGAGCTGTTTCTATCCCAGCTGGAGTAGGGAGTTGCATGATGGAAAAATACATTGTCCCTGGGGGCTATTGCTCTCTGTCCCACTCACTGGTACCTAATGCCCAGCACAAAACCACACACATGCGCACACGTGCACACTCACACATACATGCCTGCAGACATAAAAACATATGTATGCATGCACAGGCCTAAATAACACACACATGCAAGTGCATACAGAAACACAAACACACATCCATATAAACACATTCATGCAAACACACGCACACTCGGACCTTTTTCCTTCTCTCACACATACACACTCATGCAAACACGCACAGATAAATACTCTTTCATTTGTCCTAAGCTCAAGGACTTTTAGTACTGCCCCGAGGGCAAGCAGACTTCACATTACATAACCTTTCACAGCCGGGCCTAAAATATCCCAGTACACCTTCCATCTCCCTTTTCACTTGCTCAGCAGTGACACACAGGATCCTGCAGCACCCCGGCAGGTCTTTACTGTACCCAGTCTGGAGTAAAACAGATGGAGTATTGCATATAACATTACCCATATACAGTATATATTGGCATGTTGGGAAGGTTGGCAGGTCATCTAACCTCTAACCTATAACAGAATTTGGTTACAGTCTCATAAAGATGGACAATAAACACTCAAACATGGAAATTGAATCGAATTAGGTAGCTGGCTACTCAGCTAGCTAAGATTTTCTTCAGCCAATGGGCTAGCTAGCTAGTTAGTTCCAGCTAGTTCCTGCAAGTTAACTCACTGGCTAGATGGCTAGTAGCCAACGTGTAGGCCACCTACATTGCTTGACAACAAATTTTATTTTAGCCAGTTAGCTGGTCTGTTACCTAACACAAGCTAGGTGACTATCTTGCTAGCTATCTGTGTAGCTGTGGCTACATAGATGAGTCTTTTTTTCTTACAGATTTGTCATTTTGCCAGCAAGCTGAAACTATCTTACTCTCTGTATATCAGTACAAACAAACAAAAGTGCAAAAATAAGTCTGCCATCAAAGAGAGGCATTAAAAAAAACAGACCAGAGCAGCTCTCTATATGCTTTCCTATACGTTGCTTGTAGCTACCACCTTTTAAAAGCTAAATTAGATTATAATGTACAGTAAACACCAACACTACCATTGTAACAATACCTGAAAAACAGACAACTGCTCTGACCTGGCCTCTTACTTGCTCTCTCTGTATGCACATACAGAGAGACATATCTACATATCTGTTCATACCTTTAATAAATAATAAATTATAAATTAAATTATAAATTATAAGAATAAATTGGCAGTGTCCCAATCATTGCACCCTAAAGTTCAAGTTCCCAGTCTGTAAGCACTTCACCATAATGGATTCACAGTTTACCAAAACAAATCTGCAATTTCATGTGTGAGGTTTGTGTCAATTTCAATCCTGCCTCATCCCTTTATGCGATTTCACTGTGGACCTCAGGAAAATGCTGATCATTTTTTTTCTCCTCTCTACTGTGGTCTAAACTCCCTGGTGATGTATGTAAAAAGATGCAAAATTAAGTCTAAAGGAAATGGAAGAACTGTGGCACAGATTCTGTCTGTATGAAATCTGATCTGTCACATGGCAGCCACTTACCCAGAGATTATCTTTTTTATACCCCCCGGTTTTGAGGTTTTGAGTGCATCTGCATTCTGCTATGGGCTGATACAACAAATTTGTCCTGTTGTGCTATTTGTATTGCATGCAAAGCCAGCCCTCTATCACCAATTCAGCCTATAGACAGACTGGTTAGAGGTACACAATAATGTCTAATGTGTTTGATTTTTGTTGCTTTGGCTGCTAGGGTAGACATGCATTCATATGCATCCATCACAGACATGCTAAGCCCACAAGCTTCCTAAGCTATGCAGTTCTTGCAGGGATACCTAAAGGGACAATCATAACAACATAGCTATCAAGAATGGATTTTCCCCAAAACTTGGGTTTGAGAGCCATATGAATCACTCTGACCTTCCACAGTAACTGAGTCATATAGGATATGGAGATCACCTAAAATTAAATTACATTATTATTCATTATTCAAATGATTTTCAAACTACAAAAAAGAAAAAAAAATCACAGCTGTGAAATAATTTACTACAACAGTTCCATCTCCCAGTTAACTCTGGTTACTCTTTAACAGCATTGGGTCCAAAATTTCTGATTGAATGTGGATTGTCATAGAGTACTGGTATGAGAAAATGATAAGATATCTAGATAAGATATACTGTTTTAGGTTAGTCAAGCCGATATCATCTGCTGTCTTCACATTATATGAGCCCGTTCATCGGTCGCCACCTGGTGGTCGTTTGTATGTAAATTTAAACTGAGATGTGTTACCTCTATTTGCCAGCAGATGGCTCTGATTTACAGTCATCAGCCTTCCTTCCCTCGAAGATGATCCTTCAAATTTCAGCTACATCATTGCGCTGTTGTGCGCAACCATGTTCATTTAGTGAAGATTCATAAATGAATTGGATAACACTTTATATCTGGACGTTCCTTAATATAAAGTTTTCAAAGGGCCAATTCTATCTGAACTCCTAATTAGGTTTGACTGAGCTGTTGTCAATTGAACCCTGATGTGGTTTTGACATCACTTGACTGGTGTGTTTTTTTTAACAACTTTATATATTGTACACATTCTGTAACCCATTAGTGGCCGCAGATTTATACTGGAACAACTTCACAGTAAATAACATGAATTATAACAAAGAGACTAAAATGATTTTATGTGAACAGAAAATCATTTTACAGAAAAGGTCTATCACAGAAAACACTATCACATTAAACACGCTAAAAAGTAACCAGCTGCCAATGGGTGATTCTTTCCTTGAATGACAAATTGTGCAAAACTATCAAAAACAGATTTAGGATACTTATCAAATAAAGGCAAGTTCTCTGTCTCCCCTATTGCAACTGTGTGTAGCTCACTGACTGCTAACAACCTCATTCAGGGTACAGGGAGGATGTGCCACTATAGGTACATCACCAATACCTCCAAGTCAAGAGACTGGTGTTGTAAACATATTTCCTGTTATTGCTACTCTGGACAGTGTGTGTGTGTGTGTGTGTGTGTGTGTGTGTGTGTGTGTGTGTGTGTGTGTGTGTGTGTGTGACAAAACCCTTGTCAGGAAGAAACATTCATGATATAAAAACAAAAAACCAACAAAGCAACTTTTAAGTGACATACAAGTTGTTGTTTTTTTTTTTTTTTCCAAGAAATGCCTGTGACAGAAATACTGAAATATGGAAACAGTAAAAAGCTGCACTTTCCTCTGCTTGGGCACAAGAGAGTCAGAATATGCCTCATGGAAAACTGCTGGTATTGTGATGTTGATGCTGGAGGTGAATGCTTATCTCTGTTTTACATTCAGTCTTGGAATTTTCTGTACATTATAGAGACCCAGTCTGGTAATGTACTCAGTGACAATCTGACAGGAATCACAATCGAAAAATGACAGAACAGCCCTCACCAACTTTACTAGGTAGTTAGTAAAATGCTGAATCGTTCAGTGCAGACTCCAAATTTGAAACTATGAAAAAGTCCTCTGGTCCTCCAATCCCCCAGGTCCAATTCACTCTTATAAACCCTATAAGAAGAAACATTTGTATCTGTATCCATGATGCTAAAAATTACATTTAATGTAGTATAAGAAGTAATACAGCATTTAGTGCTTTGCTTCAGACATTAAGTGTTTGGTTGGATGCACTGTATAAATCTGTCTTGTATTGCCATCTACTTAATGGTGTCTGCTGTCTTTCTGCTGTCTTTGTAACATTATCTCAAGGTTTTAAATGAAGTGAATCCTGGAACAGCTACAAAGGTGTGTGTGTGTGTGTGTGTGTGTGTGTGTGTGTGTGTGTGTGTGTGTGTGTGTGTGTGTGTGTGTGTGTGTGTCTCCCTGCTTGTGCTTCCAAGAATCTGTCAGCCTGTCAGCTTTATCCTGTTTTTATGGAATATAGAACCTGCATCTGGTGGTGAGTCCTGCTGTTTTCCATTCACAAACAGGTTCTCCAAACTACAATGATCTGCAGACAGGCTAAACAAAGGACACAACAAGAACTAGAAATCAAATCAAGGAAACCCATCCCCTTCATTGAGTTCTGGCAGTCCCCGTCTGGCCCATTTTCACCTAACATACAGTACCTAAAGTCTACATCAATGTGTGGAATAAATACTCAGGCATTATGTTATCTTTCATCAGATTTTGTTGGAACCTCACTGACTGAACATTTTGTTGTATCAGGAACCATTTGTTGTGTATCTGTATTTTTTGTGAGCCATGTGTCTCATCTCACACAATAAAAGTGTTTTAATCCCAGGTCCCAGAGACCCACTTGCTTTGTTCGTTCCACCTGACCTCTCAGTTAATTAGGGTTTGACTGAGTTGTTAACTGAATGCTGATCCCAGTTTGACATAACCTACATGTATGCTGTTATTGCCTTGCAGATATGTGGTTAGAAATGTGTTTTTTTATACAAAAGGATGCAATTAAATGGTCTTTTAGCTATTTCTATTCATTTGAGCACCTTCAACCTAGCCTTTAATTAAGTTACTAACTAATTACATTACATTACAATCATTTAGCAGACAGTCTTATCCAGAGTGACTTCCAGAACAATAGAATAGGTGTATCCATTCAAGCTAAATGAGCAACAGTGTCAGACCAGGCTAACAACACTCCCAGACAAGTGAATGTGAGCATAACGCTATTCAAGCCCTTCGAGTTAACTTGTGCAATTTGAACTAGGCAATGGAAGCCAAGTATACTACCATACATAATTAAGAATAATTAATTGTTTTATTACATATATTAGGCTACATGAGACAACTAATTATGCCTGAGACAACTGCACCTACTTTGTTTAATGATCAAATATTCACAAAATTATACTGAACACCTTTTTTGTTCATATGATCACAAACACATCTTTAACATCACACTTTCAAAGATAATTTATATCAGACTAAATGCAGAGCTGTCAAACAAATAACAGTGTTCACGAAACATTTTAATTAAACCTAATTAAGTTACAGTACAGGCAAAGAGACAAACATGTTTAAGTACCTTTAATATAGACTGTACATTTAACATCTATAAAATATCCGTCGTTACATTAACATGTTTTTTTGAATAAAGGGAGTTTTCTAATATGGACAAAGTACATTTAACATCATTAATCTGCGTCTGGCATAAAATAGCGTTCACCGTATGTGCTCGTGTCCCTTGATTGTGCTTCCCTCTTGTGGTACTCAGGTGTAATGCGTGATTTAGGAGCATTGATAAGGTTTTTAAAACATCAGTTTAACAGTATGAAACTGCTCCGTCTTATTCATTAACAAAAAAGTAATACATCATACATGTTCTATAGTTGCAAATGAGGAAAAACATTTCAAGTACTGGGTTGCGCTAACTCAGTAGAAGTGGCACACAGATAGGAATCATCCTGGGAATCCCAGCCCTGGGAATGTGAGCAAGCAAGTGCACCGAGTAATTAGATCGACAAGATAACGCTATCCACTTACAGTAATAAAAATCGAAAATAAATTACCTCTCCTAACTTGCCCACGGGGCTCACAATGCATACGACTGAAGCATCAATGTATCAATAAATGTGAGATCAGAAATTCTTCATTACTTTTGGACTACGAGGACTGCATTCATTTTTCAATTCATTTTTGCTTTACTACACGTATACGTTTTGTGGTGTCTAGAATTATTCGGAAAGAGTTACAGTTAGATTGTATGGCTCAAGGAAATCACTATGCTTTCATCCCAACACATGACCATCTTGCTAGTGGTAATTGTTTTCAGTAAAAATACAAGGGGTATTGAGAAGTGAGCGATGGAAATCCAGTGCACTATTTGCACAATGTTGACCAATTTTTCTTCCGCACCATACAATGCCATGCCGGTAAAGGGTAATTGTACATTACTCAAGGCGGTAGACTGTCCAACGATTCGCGCCCCAGGGCACCTGTTTTGGTAAACCAGCATTGGCTGTGACGCGCTCCAGTGCTCCGATTAGGTGGTTTGTGTTTGGGCGGAGAGAGAGGGTTGCGTATCACTCGCACTACCCATCTCATCTCAGGCGTCTGTATCAGAGAGAAGACTGCAAACAAGCAGAACGCTATAGATGCATGTGTGTGGTTTGATCTCTGCCGCGAGTTGGGAAATAATTCGCAATATTTTGTACACACCGACTGGATTTGGCTTTTTCAGGAAAAAAAGAACTATTCACTCAACGCCCGCACCCAACATGAATTTGTAGACTGGTGGTGTTTCTCTTTGCAGCACCACTTCTAAAAAACGGACCCTTGCCTTGCATTCTGAACACTCAACGTGGGAACTTTGATAGATTCTTCTGGGGGTTAACCTGAGCACAACAGATAGAAAATGCCTCGATCTTTCCTCGTTAAGAAGTATTTTACGAGCAAAAGGCCGAATTACAGCGAATTGGAAGACCAGAGTGGTAAGTCAGTCAATAACGATTACCATATCAAAAAACCAAAGACTCGGTAGCGACTTAAGTTCGTTCACACCGCTACTTTTATAATTACTTTATGTTGGGGTTTGTGTAAGAGAAACATCATCCACACGAGTGACAAGCAAATAACTGTTTATTTAGGAGTTGATAAGGACTGCAGTACTAGGTTTACAAACCTTCGTAAGATTTCCGTAGCATTTGAATTCAATGCTGAATATCTTTAAAATTATGTTCGTTGTACCCTTGCCTCTAATAAGACCCGTAGGCTATACATAGCCTTCATTTACCGGGCACCTCGTGACAAAGAGAGGAAATGGCTGCGGTTTCTGTCTACGGACTAAGTGACTTAAGTTAATAATGAATGACATTTTCAACGTTGTGTTGAGGATGTCTCCAGTTGTTTGTAATAAAACATCTAAACATAAATGGAAGTCTTTAGTCCTAATTAAATTGGTTTTACTCAAACCAGCAGCAGTGAGATGTAGACCATAGTGTCCCTCAGATTACAGGGGCACCAGTTAAATACTCAACACATCTGGGAAATTTGGACATTAAGTATGTGCATTGCAGTTACATTTTGTTTTCAGAAATAAATTTCTTTGGTTCTATGCGAGGCCATGCTGTATGAGGGTAGTGGTCATAAAGACGGTGAGAAGTGAGGTGTAAACTGATCCGTTACCCCCTTCCCCAGACTCCACAGGTCTGCCAGAGAGGCCTCCACTGGCTGAGCTGCCAGCAGCGGTCAATGGTCCCAGTCTGCTGTGGAACCTGAGTCTCCTGCCAGACCTCTACATCCCAGCATCAGCGATTGCCCCGTCCACCACGGCACCCCTGGACCTTAGCTCCCCCTCCAGCAGCAGCAGCGAGGAGGACGAGGGGCGCACGTCGGACCCCCCGAGCCCCGAGCCCGCTGGCCGTTACGGGTGCCCCCACTGCAACAAGAGCTACAGCAGCGCCGCCGCGTTGTCCCGCCACCGGCTGTCCCACAGCAGGGTGGGCGAGAAGGGCTCCCCCGCTGCCCGCCCAGCCTTCCGCTGCAAGCACTGCCCCAAGGAGTACAACAGCCTGGGGGCCCTGAAGATGCACATCCGCTCGCACACGCTGCCCTGCGTCTGCACCACCTGCGGGAAGGCCTTCTCCAGACCCTGGCTGCTGCGTGGCCACATCCGCACACACACCGGTCAGTACCTGAGAGGGAGAGGGTCCTTAATGCCACTGCAGAGAGGGAACCAGCCTGGCTCATTAAACCCCTTTCCCACTGCTGAGTTGGAACCAGCCTGGCTCATTATACCCCTTTCCCACTGCTGAGTTGGAACCAGCCTGGCTCATTATACCCCTTTCCCACTGCTGAGCTGGAACCAGGCTGTCTCATTATACCCCTCTTCTGCTCTGGAGAGGGGCAGTGATTGCAGGTTGGTGGCAGAGTAGCACAGTGGTTGAAGATCTTGCCTGGGAAATAGAAGGTTGCAGGCTGAAATTTAGGGTGGGGCACAGCTGTTATACCTTTGAGCAAGGAGTTTCTCCGGAACTGCTTCAGGAAATATCCAGCTGTATAAATGGATCATATGTTACACATATCTTGGTCAGTGATAAGGGCATCGGTTAAGCTAATAAAAGTCAGGTGGAGAGGGGCGAGAGGTTAGCTCCATTGGGAGAGGCTGTTACGTGAACTGTTGATTAGTTCAGCATCAGTGTGATGGTGTTCATGATCACAGAGATGACTTCTTTGTAGCTTTGTTATTCATTGACGATCCTTTGTGTAAAGGCCCTGTCGACGGTGAGTCTCAGAGCAATCTTATCTCTCCTCCTGTGTGCCACCGTGACCGGGATAACGGTGTGAGAAAGGGGACAAAGAGCATTGGGGAGCTCCTGGCTTATCATCGCTTTCTCAAAACTTTGGTCATCAGCTGGGAATGTTGGTTCTGTTTTGTGTGGATGTGTGGTGCTTTGCTGTGTGACTAAATTCACTGGCTGAATCTACTCAAAGCACTCTCTGAGCTATGTGTTAAACATTCGGTATCTCTGGCTTTATTTATTGATTTATAAGGCAAATGCCCTAATTTACAGTGACTTATGACTGTCATTACAGGAAAAATAATTAAACACAAGTCACAAGAGCAACAACAACACTGGCATATATACAGAATAGGGCTGCAATGTGGTGTAGTCAAAAAGGAGTTTGTCCAATCCAAAAGTTCATTCCTCAAATGGGGAATTGCATTTGTATCACTGTAGCTTACTAAATAATGCTAAGGGGATAGTCTGCAAAATTCTATGCTGTGTAAGTTGCTCTATATAAGGGCGTCTGATAGATGAATCAATAATCATATTAACTATAATAGCAAGTATGTTAGTTGTAGAGTTCGTATCAAGGTGATATAGTGCTGAGATAGTAGTATATGACTGTACTAGTAGGAGGTTGGAAATACCTGCCCCAGGCAGATAACATTAACCCATACATTTTCATGTAGGATAATCGCGGCCCTGACAGTTCCCTCTGTCGTTCCCTGTCTTTCTCTCAGGCGAGCGGCCATTCTCCTGCCCCCACTGCGACCGCGCCTTCGCCGATCGCTCCAACCTGCGCGCCCACCTGCAGACGCACGCGGAGGTGAAGAGGTATCACTGCGACAGCTGCTCCCGGAGCTTCAGCCGCATGTCCCTGCTGCACAAGCACAACAGCGCTGGCTGTGTCCCCACCCCCGTCTGAAACGCCAAACTCTCAGGGAGAGACACGTGCACACACACAGATGCGCACACACACACTCACACACACACACACACACACACACACACACACACACACACACACACACAGTCCCCTACCCTCCGCTCCAACTCAGGCTTCCTACTCGTTCACTTTTAAAGTGGGTCCAGTTCACACCTTTTCACACCTTGGTGCTCTTTGATACATCAGGGTCTCACTTTTCAGCGATGGACTTTTTAGTCTTAAAATGGACAGAGAACTACCATACTACTTAAGACTAGGTTAGGTGGAGTACTTTTGCAAAGTCCACAGGGAAAGAAGCATTCACCTTCACTCAGAGTTCTTACCCTGTTTTTTCTCTTGTTTGCTGTTTTTTTGGAGATGCAAGCCATGTAGCTTGCGAATTAAAGAGGAAGAACATAATAAGAGGAAAGGAAAGTTCAAACTACTTCTTGGATGAATGAAGAGGAATGTGGTCATATCTTTTTTTTTGTAAAGGAGCCATCAAGGGAATGTTTCCCCCCTCTAACTTCCACAGATGGTGGATAGACAGTAGAGAGCATGCTTTCTCTCCCAGTGTTTGCATGGAAGGGCTGTAGAGCTGGTTTTGGATGGGAGTTCAGGGTGCCTATGTCACTGCTTTCCCAGGGATCCATGCACTGTCAAATGGCCTGACGCTGTGGCCCTGATGCAGCTGCTGGTAGTTGGGGGAGGAGGGACATCTCTACACATATCCAGGAATGTATTGAGACAGCTGTCCTCATGCTGGCAGGTGCAGTGGCTCTGACTGTCAGTGCACCACAAACAGGTGACACCCCCCACAACTTTCCTACCAGCCCCAAGACAAACAAGCAAGAGCAAGTATTACAGCACAAAGATCCTGGAAAGGGGTGTGGGGCTGGGGTAGTGGTGGGGGGAGATGGGTGGGCAGCAGTTCCTCCTGTTCTGGACTTGACGAAAATCAGCTGATGAGTTGAAGAGAACTGAACCAGGTCTGGGCTGTCTTTGCTGAAAAAGCAACTTTGATTTCAGTGCCGTTATTTCAAGGGTGATATAGCCAAATTATTACAATGCACTTGAGTGGATCACCAAATAGCATTTGAAGTTTTCTTCTAATACATAAATGTATGCACAGGGGACAAGAAAGGAATGAGTATCGCAGTCTCAAAAACAGAAGCCATTCTTTGAAGTACCTCAGTTCCTATGCCATGTCTGATATCATTCCCCAAACCAAAAAATGTGCCTTATCTCAGCTGGTAATTGTTTGCCTTTCGTTGCTTGTCTTAAAATAGTGCAGTATTAGCATTTGAAGGATGATGCAGAGATAGTGGAGTTTGACTGTCCAAACAAACAGCACATGGCTGTGTGCTTTTATCTCTACTTCTCTTGGCCATGTGCCTCCTGTCCTCTGCAGGCATTGTTAAACTCGTGGTTTACAGGTCACTGTGGTGTGTGTGTGTGTGTGTGTGTGTGTGGTGTGTGTGTGTGTGTGTGTGTGTGTGTGTGTGTGTGTGTGTGTGTGTGTGTGTGTGTGCGTGTGTGCGTGTGCGCGTGCGTGTAAGAATTTTATCTTATTAGTGACCCTGCAGCTGGATCTCCCATCATTGATACATTTTCTCTTTCTCAGTTATGTGGGAGACCTGTGCAAAAATACAATGCAATGTCATACCAAATGCTCATTTAGCTTTTTGTCATGTTTTTACCTACCCTTCTGTCTATTGTTTGACTGGTTATTTGCATTCAATAAAATAATTTATGTTTGTAACAAGTGTTGTCCATTAATTCCTGGGATGATGAGAGGCAGAGACAGAAGTCCTGTGTTATGAGTATTATTTTATCTATTAGCTTAGCAGATGCCTTTGTCCACAGCCTTTAGCTTATGTTTTACATGTGGTCCATTTATACAGGTGAATATTTACACAAACAGTGAAGGTGCACTCCCTTGCCCAAGGGTACCACCGCAGTGCCCCATTAACGGGTTTCACTTGCAGCCTTCCCCAAGTTGTATGCTACAGTGATCCCCCAGATGTACTTTCATGAAGACATTCTGTGGTGTCCATCATTGCTACCGTTGGAAATGGGTCAGGGTGGCAGGCAGGGACATTGGTAGGGAGGCAGGTGAAAGGGCTGTATACCTGCCTGGTCTCAGCTCCTGTAATTTTCTGATGGCAGTGCGGTGTGGCGGTTGAGGTGCCCAAAGGCTGCAGATCGAACTCCCAGATCGGGGCGATGACTTTGGGCGAGACGTTCCTCCCAGGATCAGGCTCGCTTCAGTAAACATCCAGCTGTGTAAACGGACAGTGTGTAAAAATGGAAGCTGCACAAGTCATGGTGGAAAAGGACGTTGCAAAGCAAATAAATCGAGTGACGCAACAATGTGTTTGGCACCTGCTCGTTCTGTGCTCTGTCACTGACTCATGGCTGAGAAGTGGGTGCGGGGGTGTAGATGGGGGAAGCTCCTCGGCCACAGAATAACTCTGTCCAGGCTGGATTCAGGCCAGACAGCAATGGTTAAGACAAACCTTCATATTTTTGTTGCCTTCAGGTCTGGTGGTTTACTGAATATGTCCAGGTCTGGTCTGGCAGTGTTAGCTGGCAGTGTTAAGGTGTGGTTTAGTCATTCATTAGTTTGGTCATTTGTTAGTTTGTTCCAGGGCCTGTGTGATCAGGGTTATGGATATTTAGTAGCAGTTACAGAACTGGACCTGTTTAGAAGGTGCAAGTTCAAGGTGGGCACTTAGGCAAGCCACCGTCCTTTCATACTGTCATTCACCAAAAATGTCTCAGCCACAACAGAGTGAGATTGTACAGATATCATTATTATAGAGATGAACAATATGCAATTTATCCTTCTTTATGGACGGTAGAAATACTTGTAAATAACTGCAGAGCACCTGAAGATTCTACAAGTGAGGGAGCCCTATTCTGTCAAAGGTAAGGGCAAAAGGTGTAATAGTAATGTCCCTCATGCCCTGTGCATGTCCTTGATGTGTGTGTTTGCACGTGCATACATGAGAGAGTGAAGGCTCTTTGCAGAGTTCTGCTGTCTTTGTCCCTTTGCTAGTATGTCGCCTCTTTAATGAATGTTCCTGAGACTCTTCAAGTCCCGAGCAGGAAACTGGCTACTGGCTACTGACCTAATTTAAAGTCGGGAAGGGATACAGAGCCCCCCTCGCCCCCTCCCCAAAATACACACACACAGAGATTCCCTGCACTAGTCTGTATTGCTAAGTCCAGTCATGTCTCCCTGCTGGAGCCTGGTACACAGGAAGGAGCTGTCAGGCTTGTGTAAACCTGAGTCAGCTCCAAACCTTCCTCTACATCCAACCAGCTCACAGGTAGATCCCTGTATTCCCAGGGACCAGGGAGACTCACCCCCAGATCCCTCTAACATGACTTTTGCCTGGATCCCACTCTTTCTTTTAGGACTATATCCCCAGTCTCTCCAGTGCTCTCCCAAGTTCTCCCACCCCCCTCCCAAATACTTCCCATGGTTTGAAGTAATACTGGAGCCATGTATTTCCCAGGGTTTGGAATGGTACTGGATGGGGGTGAGACACAGACGGGAGAGGGATGGAGAGGGGAGGGAGGGGTCTGGTGACACAGGGTCATGAGGACGAGTGACAGAGGGATGAATGAACTGTGTAATGATTTTAAAAAGCTGAGTTTACCAAAGAGTGACGTATGCTGTGCATGATCAGAGACATCTGTGGCTGTTTAAAGCCGGTGAAGTGCTCTGAGAGGGGGATGGTACCACACCCTGTCCCACAGTCTGTCACTCTCCAGGAAACTTAACTCTAGTGTACCCCCCCAGTCAGGAAATGACCCAACATGGGGCTTCAGCCTGCATCCTGCACCCAAACCCTCACCTGTTTACAGTAAAACTGTAGCAAATGAACTTATGCTACATGCTAAGATAACGTCACATCAACGTCAAACGTTGAGAGAATGTTATATGACTTGTGACTGTAGAGAGGCTCTGCTCAGTGGAATGGAGGGATAATAAGGGGGATGGGGGGTAAAGCAGGTACAGGATGTTTTCTCATGTCGGACACCCCCTTTCCTCTGGCTTGTCTGCATCCCTCATGCCGTCCTTCCTCTGACAGGATCCCAGAGTCATTCCAAACTGTGTGAGAGTATTTGACAGAAGATGGGGGGTTGCAGGGGGCATTCGAGCTGGCAATGGACGGAACAAACAGAGCAATCAGGTGACATGCGTCACGCTTACAGCTGTCTTGCAGAATGAGTGGGCATGCAATGACAAAGTGAGAGTAAGAAAGAGTGAGACAGACCATGCAACAGGGATAGAACTACTGAGGAAAGAGATTCAGAATGAAAGAATGAGAAAAAAGGGATTTATAGAGAGGAAGCCTGAGATAGAGAAAGGAAGAGTGAGAGGGGGGAAGTACAGGGAAACAGAAATAAAGAACGCCAGGGGTTGGCCTTGCTTTTGTAGCTCTTCTCTCTAGAACATGAGTGTTTTCCCTTTTGCGCCTGTCAGGGAAAACTAAATCACTTCATCAAAAATCATCCTTCGCAAAATGTGAGGTGCATTTGGGGTACAGTTCAGAATGATGATACACTTTGTCTGCAGCTGTAATGCTGTCACACACCTGCTCCCAAACTCTGGGGGTTGTCAAGGGTCAGGGGTCATATCAGCAGCCAGAACGAACAAAAGACAACACACCACAGGCTGTCCTTCCAAAGGAGAGCAAACACCATCCCTAAGTTTGGAGTGTGGGCCACTGTAAACCTACCCCGACAGTCCATTTGGGTGTTTTTTCAGATTCATTTTCAGCCTAAAGCTTTGACAGAGTGATATCATGTGAGACATCATAAGGCCCCTGACTGTGGCCAAACTTGATTTTAAGAGGCAGAACACAAACACATACACACACATACTAACACACTCATACATGGGCTCCCGCACTGTGTACCCCACAAAGAAACATGCAATACAGTCTCCTGTAGTCCTCACCGCGCCTTAGTTAAAAGACGTCTGGAGGGAGAACATGGAGCGGAGCCAACAACATCTGCAGAAGGGACGTGAGCAGTGGGAATCGCAACGCTCGGTCTCCTCTCTCCCCTCCTCACATGACACACACAGGAAGCAGTAAAGATCCGCTCACTGGCAGGCTGGCCAAATGGGACAAGACAGCAGGGGCACATTCCATTACTTCAGAACTAGGTCCTCACGCCTCTTCCTTCATTTCTGTATTGAGGAAATGAGGAAGACTTGTGAGGAAAAAAGAAGGAGGTACTGAATGGAGCTAAGGAATTGGAATGTTCCCGTTCAATAAACCTCATCAATGCAGTATGATATTTAGCAGGAATCCCCTCCCTCTTTTTAGCATGGAATGTATGGAATGTGACACGTGTGGGGGGCTTCTGTCACAGAGCTTTGGAAAACTCCACATGAGGATACATCCATTCATCTTCCACTGGAAGAGGCAATCTTGGAAATGTCTTGTTTCCTTCATATATCTCCCCCTTGGAACTGGAATTGTCCTTTCTGTGGCATCCAGTTATCGATTTCTAAGTCATGGAGGATGAGGAGGAATTGGGGATTGTAGTAATGCGTTTTACTACTTTTGGAATCCAGCCTGGGATTCTGCATGGTCTGAGGAAGGGGTGTGGCCCTGAATCAGGGAGAGGGGAATGACTGTGAGTTAAGGGAAGGGGTGTGACCTTGGATAAGGGAGGGGGTAGGTAAGGTGGTGAATAAGGGGGACAAGTATGTGTGAAGTGTTACTGGAACGTCTGAGACGAAGTCTCCGAAAATGGCTGGGTTTATAACCGGAAAAAATATAACCCAGTTAACAATGATCACATAAAGGCAAAACACCTAGCAGCTAGAACTGGGAAAAAAGTGACTGAGAGAATTATGACAAGGAAAATGATGACTGGAAAAATGCTAAACAGGAAAGGAGACTGATGACCAGAAAAATGGTGTTCACACATACACAGAAGCCCGGACCTAAACCATGTTTAGCTTTAGATCGTAACAAAGTTTCAGTTTGAGGTTGAATAAGCTGCCATGTATACACCAGGTGAGGCCTGAACCCTCACCCACAAACAGAACCCTCATTCTGAGACGGGGAAAAACCAAGAGAGGTTTAGCTCACCTCATAAACTGTTATGGGACAGCTGCCAGGCGTTACTGTGACGCTGTTACACAGGTACCTGGAAAACAACCAGCAGCCACACGACTACCAGGGCCTTGTATGCTGGGTCGCAGCCGGTTGCTTGTTTTGTTTTTGTTTTAAACTACAAGGCCTTTCACAGAGCCTTGCCAAGCAGTGCTCAATTAAAAGTCTGGCTTTGATTGGCCTGGCACTGAGGCGTGTGAAACCACATCAATAAAACTGCACCCCCACCCACCCACACACACACAGAGACACAATTCACGTGCACACATATGCACACTCCATGATCACATTCCAAACTGCTGCCTCTCTCTAGATTTCTGAAGTTTTCAGATCAGTGGTTGCCTGACGACTGAGCACTGATCACCGAGGCTCAAAGGAGGAGGGAGTGATGGCACAGCACTTGGCCTCCTTATCATGGCCACTACCCTAATTAGGATAGCAGTTGTCACAGCCGTCTTTCACTGCAGCACAGAAAACAGGAAGAAATCATGACAATGGAGAAACATAACAGCTGCATTCCCAGAAATCATGTCTCACACAACTGTGATTTTTTGACCTGTTTCAATTTAATTTAATGTTGTTTACATCTTGGGAAAAATGAGAGCAAATGTCCCTCCACCCATTCTGGGGTTCATGAAGCCTTGCTCTGCCATTACTAGTACTTAACATATAGAGATAGACCACTCTCCTGAGCAACTAGGCATGATTGTAACAGGATGTTCCCTTCCTCTGTGTGATGCTATTGTAAGGGGGTGCAATGAACTAGGTGAAATAAAGACAAACCATTTAGGAAGGAAAGGTGTGTGTGTGTGTGTGTGTGTGAGTGCTTTTGGGTATAGGGCTGTATGTACAAGTATGTAAGCATGTGTGCATGTGATGTGTGTGTATACGTGAGAGTGTGGTAATATGCTTATCTAAGTTTATTTATGTGTATGTATATTTGTGTTTGTGGGTATGAGTTTGCATGGGAGATTGTGTGTGGGTAAGTATGAGGTGGGTATGAGTTTGTATGGGACAGTGTGTTTGTGGGTGAGTATGAGTGTGGGTGAGTGGTGGAAGACCACTTGAATGGGAAACAGAAACAGAGGAAATCTTCCAAAAGTGCAGTTGGTGGGGGTGGGCAAGGCACCTTGCAACAGCTGGTCTAAATTATCCAGGCAGGAGGCTTGAAGCGAGGGGAGGGGCAGACTACTGGCGCCAGGATGGGGCTAACAGGTCAGGGAGGATGACGATTACCAAAACACTAGCAGGGGCGGTCTTTGTGGGGTATTGGGGCGTTCACACAGTGAATCAATGCCACAGGATGGGGAGGTGGGGAGTCTGCAGGGAGGGCGGAGGTGTTTTTACTTCTACTTCCTCTCAGATAAGTCCCCTTCCTGTCCACATACCTAACTTCATTTAATTCAAAACTCCACAGAGAGAGAAAATGCAACCAAACGAGTCCTCAAGGTTGGACAGGTTCATGTGTACCTCTTTACCCAGCAGCTCTGAGAAGAGAAACACAATTAAGTTTGGACAACGTCAAGTATCTTTATGGAGCACTGTATAGCAGTTTGTTTTGTCAAAAACGGTTGCCATTTGGAGCATGTCTGCTGTGATTGCCAGAGTAAATCGTCTGACTGTGCTTATGCTATAAAACACATCATTTACACCTGCAGATGTATCTGTTCATGATCCCATCTTATAGCAGGTGGGTGTCACTGAGCCGCTGGCCATCATTTTGCTAACAGGTTAGACTGCTTCATTTGAGTACCGTTTTTGCTTCACTACTTTGTATTTTTATGGGACACTGAGCCAAATTTCATCTCCACGTGAAGCTTGATTCCTTACAAGCAGCTCACAAGCACTATCACCTTTTCTTTAAACTTAATAGAGTTGTATTTGACAGAGGACATTTTGTAATTAATTGCCCCCATGGGATAGCAAAGTACTCCTATATAATATGCTTAAATTACAGTAGTCTTGCCATGCTTATTATCATATAGTTTCATAAGAAAAATACAGATACAATTAGATGGTAAATGTTTGTAACTCTATTTTGTTTCCTAACTCCAAATGAGAGGCAATCGCACTTTTCTCTCTGGCAGGTGGTGTTGTGAAACTCACAATGCAGAAATAAGAATAATAGCGACATCTTCTGGCAATAATAGGATCCTATATGCAAGTGTCGTGAAAAATTATTGTCATTATGTTCGTGCTGTTTAAATTAAAACGTTTCACACAAACTTAAAGTTGCTGTTTTTAAACTTCTAACTGACAGCTGAAATTCAAATTTTCTTATCTGAAAACATGTTGGGCCATATGTATCAATCTGTGTGTACAACTTGCCGTAGGACCATGCGTGCGCACAATCTCACGATTTGTGTACGGAGGTTTTTCATCAGAGTTATCAAACACCACGTACGCCTAACTGTCTTCATAAATCTGAGCGTAAATCAAATCCGCGTGAGATTATGTGCACATGAACGCGGTTAACGTCCACTCCCACAATTGTTCTTATACGGACCGGGACACGCCGGGACCTGGCGCGATAACGCTCATCAATGATTGACACAAGACCCGTTTACTTGCATCACCGTTAGTTCCTCTTGGTGTCACCAATCTGCAAATTACAAATTTTATGCGTACGCCACCTCGAGACCATGCAGAGGTAGTGTTTTCCCGCGAAGTATCTTTTCATAAATACCGTTTTGTGTGTAGAAAAGTGCTCAGCACGGTTTTAGTGCGTACGCACTGTTCATACATGTGGCCCGTCGTATGCTTTATTCATATTAGCTGCTATTGTTGAGTAATTGTATTGTTGAGTAAATGTAGGTTGTCTAACCGTGGCGTCATTTTGCCGCACACATTAGATTTCATTTGTTTGTTTAACAGACATCTTTATTCAGAGTGACTTCCATAACATCTATTTATGCAGCTGTATACTTTGTTACAAAGGTAATGTGAGTTACTTTGCTCAAGGGTGCAATGATGGTGCCCCATACCTTTTCTAAGGTATACAGTTTTAAAGGCTCTTAACATATCTCTACTACCTTAAACTACTACTACTACTACTACTAGTGCTGCTGCTACTACTACTACTACTACTACTACTAATAATAATAATAATAATAATCATAAATATATAAAATACATTTTTTAGACAGGGACTATGATGTTATCATTTCAGATAATCCTTAGATAAACCCCTAAATCTTGCATTACAGTAAATTAAGCAAGCAAATCATCAGTGAATCATCATGAACACCATAGTCTGTGAAATCCTCTTGACATGGTGAGTGCTAATATGAAAAATTCCCCTAGTGGGTGACTTTAGCCATTATAATGACATGCAGAATATCATTGAAAGGACACGACAGGACAATATCAGGCAAAAATGTTTTATTTTTTCAATCCAGCCAGGTGGTTACACCTTTTCATCTTACAGTAATTTCTACAGAAAACTATAACCACATGAAAAGTGGATTCAATTAATAGTTCTCTCATAGACTTCAATTAACCACAGGCTCCCACACCACAGGCATTACAAATGTAAATAACCACACCATAAGTCCTCACAGATACCAGCAAAAGTTCTGAAAATGACAGAAATGCAACATGCGAAACACATAGTTAAATTTATCAGTACCCATAGTTCAAGAATGTAAAAGCAAAAATTCACAAAAATAGTTTTTTAATTCATATGGAGATGTTTTTACTTCTAAATCAAAATGCAAAACTTCAAACTGAAGCCTCTACCAACACCAAAATAAATGAATGAATTGATGTTTTTGGGTATACCACCAAAACTCATTTAATACAGAAATGCCCCCAGCTAAAAATATAATGTTCACACAGAGCACTCTTGGTAAGATTTCATTAACTAAATTTTCAATTTCATCTTCACCAAACATATAAAGTGTTTCTCTCCAGAGTAAAAGCAAATGTAAGAGAATTGACTGGAAACATTGACCAAACAATGTCAAAAATGTCTATGCATTATAAAAGATGAAAAACACAATTAAAACATACAAACCATAAACAGATTATGGATGGAATTAAAAATCTGGAAGGAAATGAACAAGTCTTTTCAATTAGTCTTTTCATTTTAAGAGATAAAAGGATTATTAAGAATTGAGAATCATTAACATTTTTATTATTGTGATCATCCATCATCAAAAACACAGTACTAGCAGGATGTTACTGGTTGATTTAAGAAATCTGCACTCGATATTATTTCAATATCTGATATACAATCCAAAATGGACTTTCAGTGTCCTAAGAATTTGCCTGTGGTTTAGGCTTCATCTTTGCCACATATTGTAGTGAAGTGACGAGTGGATTTGCAGCCTAGACATAGCGATAGAGAGAAGGAAAAAAGTCATGAAGTTATTTATGTGTTTTATTTACATTACAATTTTTGAATATTGACATCCTTGAACATAATGATAGCAATATAATTGACTGTATAGAAGATCTGTTAAATTCAACAATCAGCAGAGCAGCATCAAACGGCTCTAAATGAGGACTGTTATATTAAACAAATCAATTGGGATATAGCGATATCCAATAAAAATATAAAATTTCTGAGACATTATGAATGGCTATTCACCTGTATTGTGTTATTTTTTAGCTTTGGCCCAGTCATTCCAGTTCTTTTTTGGCTTTCTTGATGATGTTTTGGTAGTTTTCCCTGCTTCCCTTGTAGTAGACATGGACATGTTTCTCATTAAAATTTACTGGCAGTAGGTCAGACACCTACAACAACAAGGAGAAAAAAACAATGTGTTACTTGCAGCATATGGTCAAAAGTGTTCATCTTGAAAAGACAACCATAACTGTGGTTTGAAACTGACATACCTCCTCTCTCTTAAACCGCTTGACTATGTACCCTGTGTTGCGCTCCTGCTTGGCTCCAGAAGCTGAGGAGGGAGATAAAATCTTTTAGTCAAAGCTGGGTGGTTTCTGCTAAATATTGTATTTGGCAAAACATATTTAACTGAACATATGGTGTATCAAATCTATATTTTCTAATCATTTAATGAATATTTTCCATAAATGTGGGAAAAGTAATTTCCTATGCCATGTTTACTGGCATCCAGGTGTTCAGTTACACTGCAATTGTTTCCTTAAAATGTTTTATATGCTAGAATCTTTAGTAATATACAGTTGTGAGAATGTGTTGTACGAATATATTTAAATAGCTTTTTGTCCTTACAGTCAATTGAATATAGCAGTTCATGTTGTGACTAAGCTCAAATTAAGTCTATCAGATTACTTCATTTTTACAGAGTGCTGAAGCATTCTTAGTAGTCTTTAAGAATGTTTCCGTTCAAATGTTTTTAATCACTGCAGGACTGATTTACTACCATCTTGCAGACATTTTAATGAACAGCAAAGTGTCAGCACAAGCAAAAAGTCACTGAGGTGTATTGACTTATCGGGAGTTCTGTGACTCCAGCAACAATTACACAATTAGAGAGTTTCCAATGGTAACTTCTGGCAGAATAAAACAACAGTTAAAACAAAGGTGAACCTGTAAATCCATTTCCAGTCAATAACCCAAACTTCATTTTCAAAACTGTATCTAATTCCAAAATTTCATTAGAAATGTTTTGTAATTAATTACACAATTATTTTGTTTAGTCATTCATGATTTTGAATACCCCAAAAGTGTATTCATCATGGCTCAATCATAATTCGCTTTGATTTCATTTTGAAAACCTAAGTTTACTTTAAAACATCTCTTCGTCTTCTTAAGACTACAACGGCCATACAAAACAACCAACTCCTAAAACATTATTCCTAATGCATAATGTCCTTTAAATTCAGCAAGAAATATATGATACTGAAATACGAAATAACACTACATGGATAATTGTCAAATATTATCAATCAACTATCATGCCTTTCCGTTAAAAATTGAATGAAAAAGAGTCTTAAATCGAGTTATTATATCATATCAAACACAATACTGAAGAACACATGAGGAACAGATTGGTTCAATGGATAGTAATGGATGGTGTT
The DNA here is from genome assembly GCA_019176425.1 of Megalops atlanticus. Classification (NCBI taxonomy): domain Eukaryota; kingdom Metazoa; phylum Chordata; class Actinopteri; order Elopiformes; family Megalopidae; genus Megalops; species Megalops atlanticus. Next base: position 20,554,467 of record CM032879.1, read on the forward strand.
CCTCCCTTTTTATGCACTGAATGTCTGCTTGTTTTGCAGTTTGAACAAGATATGCTTTCATAGTCACCTAAATGTACAACTATATAACGTTTTATTTTATTATTTTAAGAGATAAATACAGGCATAAATACAGGCTCTCCCAGCTGTCATTTGTCAGAAATATGAAACTTTTGGCACCTGAGCTTTCCTCCTCTGAGGGGTCAGAAGGGTTGGGCTTCATATAGAACCAACATTTTTCAATGGGGTCCTCCTTTTTCATCCCATAATCCACAGTGATCACCTTAATCAACAGAAAACAGCAACAATGAAAGAGCTGAATTTAAGATATGCTGTCAGATAAAGTGAATTGTGTTGTGTAGTCATATTCTGAAAGAGGGATTTCAGGTGATATAATTGGTCAAATGAACAACAGATTGTTTAATAAGATCTGCTATTCAGTTTCAGTAGTGTGCAGAACAAAATGAATATGCATATGTACTATGAGTTGTGACTAAGGTAAAAGACTGCAGGGAGCTTTGACCATAGTAAAATTTACTTCATGATCACAAATTTATTTTTTGGTCTTCGTTTTTTTTTTTTTTTTTTTTTAAGCAAGTAGATTTCAAAGATTGAAACTTTTTTGTGTAAATCTTTTTGTATAAAATACTTTATATTATGAAGTATTATTGCTTTATTTTTAAAGCAATAATCAGGATTTATGTATCAATATCTATGTCAGCTCTGAAGACAATGTGTAATAAAATCCTTCAGCCTCATCTATGTGAAGGTTTGCTTCAGGGTATATGTTAACATTGTATTTAAAATTGTATAGTCCCTCTGTTGTGTATATTGCATTGCACTTAACATGGTCAACACTTTCAATCTCCAGTGCTATGTTTGGTACTGACATTTGTGCATATGTGGCTGTTGGTGTCCTTTTGGTGCAACTTTTCAAACCACTTTATTAGATGAACTATTAGATGTATATCACTCTGGAAAAGACTGTCTGATAAGTAACAATAATGTAAGATAATGTCATGAAACACACATTGATTTCGAAGTCCTCCTTTCTGACATCTGGAACCTTCCTTCTGATTTTTTCAACCAGTGCATCTCTTTCTGCCTGAATAAAGAAAAAATATTAGCAACAGTTAAAGAAATAACCAGTACTGGTTACTGATTTTGGTTGCCAAGATGTGTGTATATACAACATATCAAAAGACATTTAACACATTATGTATGTCCTTGTCCTACTTCTGGATCATAATCAAAGGATGTTGATCAATTGATTATTCATGACTGACCATGACACATTCCCCTTACATTGACTGTTGCATGAGCACTACATCACCTCATTAGTAACAACAGAATTATTTTATACACTTACAGCCAGTTATTTTTGGCTGGGCTGAACTGATAGTACCTTGTATTCCAGGGAAGTGGAATGCCAGTCAGCCACTATTTGTTTCCATGTTTTCATTAGTATTCTAAGCAGTGTTTGCATCTTATGCATGTTAGCAAGTAGTGTGAGTGTAGCTGGCATATAGCAGAAAGAAAAGAAATGACTCCAACACTTGAACACAGAGGAGAGAGCTGATGGCCTTTCAGGGCAAAATGTTTAGACTTAGTACAGACTTAATATAATTAATATTCATTGCAACAGGGTAATTTTGTGAAGGAGCTGCACCATTTCACCACCAATAGATTTCACCACATGAAACAGATTGGCAAAAGAGCAAATTTATGTTATAAAGTACTGAATAAAATAAATACACAATAAATAAAAGCATACACAAGTAAGTCTGAGACATATAGGTTCAAACTCACTCTTTCCTCATCTCTATTCCTCAGTTGACAGGGTTCAATTTTTTCATCCAAAAGACAGTGGTAAAGCTGACGGTTTTCAATGTTTCTCAGGATGCGTTGTGCTTCCTGAAGCTCTTTGTGAGGAGAGTCCATGATTTTATCCAGGATTCTGTCTGAAAGTCAAATGTGACATGGTATTTTAAAAACAAGTTTACAGAAACTGCAACTGACACATAAAATGATGATGATGATGGTAATTATTGATGATGATAATTATTATTATTTGTTGTTGTTATAGTGTTTGTCTTGCAGAAATACAAAAAAGTGACCAGTCAGTCTGGTGTAGGCCTTCATGTCCCTTCCGGTGACTGTTTCTGCAATTTTGATGCCACCTTTCCCATCAGCTGCCAGCAAAGCATCTTTTATCCTGGAATGTAAAAATCTGTTCTGAGTAGTCTGTGTGTCATATATTTAAACTCATTCTGTACCAGTCCCTCCCTTATGTTCAAAATGTGTTTCCATTGATTTGGTTCATTCCTCTAAACCTGGCTAAATGTTCAGATGTATCTTCTTTACCTCTTCCTCCATTGCTGTTTGTTGTTTTGTGAAAAAAATAGATTCTTCCTGTTTTACACTAGACAACTGACTTATTTTTCAAAACCCAGATCTTTTAACATCTCTTTATGGCAAGTTAACATTATGTGAATTTTGCCATCCTTGGACTGGATTCTAAAACATGTACTCAACCATCTAGCTGCTTGGCTATTTTTTCACTTGTTGAGTTTATCTTGTTTGCAATATTACCCATTTTAGATGAATGAAATAAACACTTATGCTCTTGCCACAAGTTAATTCATTTCTCATCTTATACTTCTATCTAGTGTGACTTATACCAGGTCTGCTTGATATCTACCACAGCTCATGAGAAGCTTAATGTAAGAATACAAACACACTACAAAGGCACTCATACAAAAAATGAGGTGTTAAATCCACTTAGGATTTGTGCATGTACAAGCCTAATTTCACCAAGAATTGTTGCAAACTGGGAGGCAATTAAAAGAAATAATTCTACTATGTAATGGAAAGGAAAGCAAAGGTATGACACATACACTGATTTATGCTTTCACAGTGCACAATAGCAGACGTATCTCTTACCAAGTCTGGGAGGCCATAGCAAAGGGAGAGAGTATTAGATGAAAAATTATTGTTTTGGTATTATCAACTTTCAAACCATCAAAATGCATTCAGCATAGATTTTACCCAACATTATATACTATTACGTTGAAAATCGCTTATTAAAGTCATTTAAAATGTATTATCTGTAACTTACACCAATCGACTTTCTAGGATAGCTTTTTTGATTGCAGATCTCAACTTCAAAGTCTGGAATAAAATCCCACAGATAGTTTTTTTCAACCGAGCATAAAACTATGGAACATCTGACTTTCATGTTATCATCCATCGTTTGGTGTAAAGTGATGTCATCGGAGCTGTTTTAACTCAGTCTTTTCTCTTTCTCGTATTGACGTTTTCGATAAAATATTATCATAAGTTTTAAGTCTTGGCTTTTTGCCTGCTGCTTCCCATACTGACGTGAGGTCCTGTTTTCAACAGCCAATAGGTGAGTCTTGTGAGCTCTCTCAGCACCAAACAGGATATAATCTCAAAAGGAATCTACTTGCAGTCTTGCAAATACAATTGACCCTCCCACATCAGCTTGGTTTTGATTTTTCTCCAGTATAGTTGCTTTGGTTCAAACAAGAGCTTTGATGCCTGTGGTCTCTGCTATTGGAGCACTGCTCACGTGTTACAATATCAACATATTGGCATGGAAAAGTAAAGAGAACACAAACAAGTTTAGTAAGTCATAAATGCCTAAAATATATGTATAATATCAATGTATTTTATTGCTTAATACCATAAATGTACACACATATATATATATGTGTGTGTGTGTGTGTGTGTGTTTGTAATACACTTAATGCTAACAGACTGATACTAATTACTAATGATCCAAGTCCCTAACCCCCGCAATGTGGGAGGGTCAACTGTAGTGACCCTGAAGATCCCCAGTCTTTGCAAAATCATAGTCTGTGACTACATTGTCTTTAGATGTGAGAGGGTGTCAGACTTTAGTCTTTCAAATGTCTTTTCAGAGTCTTGTCAAAGTCCTCTAGTGTATGGTTAGCATAAGATGCATCTTAAATATGTACAATGTGTTCTCTTTCTCAGACAGGTGGGTGTGGGCCTGCCACAAATTTCTCTGCATGGGCTTTGACCAGATGTTTCCCAGCCACCTTTCTTTTAACTACTGTTGTTTTATTTTGATCTGCTTGTCAACATCCCTGTGTGCATTTGTTGATGGGGTGCTTCTTTCCCTATTAAAGATATGGTTATTTAAATTCAAATACAGTTTGTAATAAATTTGTCTGGATGTCCAAGGATGGTTAGGAGTATAGCAACTGTCATGAGGTCATACACTTGCTATTACACTGACTGATTTAAGATGTTCCGATCCTTTATTGTAGTGCCCAGATTTTGTCCCAGTCTTGAAAAATAGATGGGACATGACAGAACGGGGTGCAATTGTGGCAAAATTATACATTGTATGCTCAGCATTAGCAAGTCAGAAAAATATTTTGAAGTGAATTAATGTAATACAGCTATACACTTTAAAGGGTTAGATGGATAAAAGAATGGTGAGATAGATGAGATACTCACATTGTCCCAATGATGTTTACAACCTTGTGCTGATAGGCTCTGTTATGAAGGAGGCTTCGTGTGTAGAACAAATCATACATGTTTCTCACTTCCTAGAATACATAGAAAACACAGGAACATTGGCACACCAAAACCTCATCAAGTGCCTGTGTGACTTTTTAACATCAGCACTCATCAAAGCTGAATGAGATCACAAAGTGCAGTGTTTGTTTTAAAGGGTGTCATAGGGGTGTTTGATTATGATTTAATGTGTCAAGTTCAGACAACCAAAAATGCACTACTAATTTAATCAAATTAGCCAACACCCCAGGTGAATCGAGATTAATGAAGGGGACAATCCAACACCCATAAAGCCAAAAAAGGTCAGGAAAACCTCAACAAAGCTCAATGGACCATCACAAAGTGAGCAGTGTTGTACCTTAAATCAATTACAATTTGAGCTGCAAAAGGGGTGAAGCATATAGATTTACCCAAATGTATTGCTGTTCAGAGGAAACAAATGAAGCATTTTAAATTAGTTATTGTAATGCTTTATATCCAGGATATAAAGCAAAAGGAAATAAAGCAGGTTCATCTGCAATTCTACCTTGTCTCTCTGGCAGATTTGGAGCCTCCCATCGGCATCACAGACGCGTGCAAACATGATGAAACGCTCATGGTCAATGGAGTTCTGCATTCCAAGGTGCATGCAATCCCTTTTGTAACAAAGAACATTGATAAATGGTATCACTGTAAGAATATAACTGCTCAATGCTTTTGTTTTTACTGTTTTCTTCAATCCCTCCAAAAATGTACAAATGAATATCTGAGATTACTGAGAAGTTTAGGGGGTATATTTCAAATGAAATTTGGTATTTTTATTCTTACTTTAATGTCACCATAGCCTAAATGTCAATGCAAATCCTGCTGTTTATATTTGCATTCAGTAGACACTTTTACCCAGTCAGCTGCATATAATCCTGAAGCTAAGCTTTTACAAAAGCTGTTATTTTGTTGTCTCACAGACAGAGTAGACATAGCTGTTTTGGTGCCAGCTATGGCTGCTCCTTACTGTACTTGCTTGATGGACTCCCACAGATAGACTCCCCTGTCCTTGTATGACCAAGCCTTCACACAGTGAGGCTGTGAAGGTGCGGCTGCCGCTACAATAGACCGTTTAAAATGCAACCTAACACACTAATTACTAATGATCTGCGCCAATAATATAGGTGAAGACAATTCTCCAGAACCATTCAATTACTTCAAAGTGGCAGCAGGGACTGCCAACAGATGTAAATGGCTTACACAATCACATTAAGAAAATGTAGGTACAGCGCCGTCCACAGATAGATTTGTTCATTTTATTTGTTCAACTTTTACGGACAATAACGCATACATCGCTTTTAACGTGAAACGCGATCTCACGGAAGTGATGTTGCAGTTTTACGACCTCTCGCCCAACCAAGGACCACTACAATAAACAGGAAATGCCCCCTGCAGCGATGCCACTAAAATCCGGGTGCATTCCTTTATCTCTCTTCCTCTTGCTCTGTACGTCCGAAGAAGCCGGACGTACTACTCTTTTCTCTTGCTCCATACGTCCGAAGGAGACGGACGTATCTCTCTTCTCTCTTTTAGACGGACGTATCTCTCTTGCTTCATACGTCCGAACAAGACGGACGTATCCCTCTCGTTCGGAGGCCGCACCACGCGGACGGGACACGGACAGTCGAGCCGAAGGCCCTGTCCTGGCGTAGATTCTCCGAGCTAGCGACGCATTGCTAGCGGAGATCAATAAAGCAAAAGCCGAGTTTCAGCGCCCGCAAGAAGAGCAGCACAAACTCGCTACCAGCCGGAGACAGAGGTGCGACCAGATCCACCCCAGCGTGTCTCCCGAAGGAAACACTCATCCAGACCAGCCCTGGCTCCCAGGCAGCGGAACCGCCAGCGAAACCACCCACGGAACAAGATTCGAACCTCATTTCATGAGCTACAGTAGGCTATCATCTCTGGGCATAGGACTTTGCATAGCTAAACGAACACTGTTAGCTACATTTATGAATGTTTGTACATCCATGTGTTTCAGGTCATTAATGTTGCGTTGTTCCTAGCTGATTTGTCACACACAGTTCACCGCGCAGCAGAAGATACCACACAGAGACGTAGGGTCTTTGCATGCGTATCGTCTTACTAACCCCGGTACCTTCTTTTATTCTGCACAGAATAACCTCGCGATTATCAATCGTCCGAACACACCCTGTACCAGACAGACGTGATGTTCGCTCACACATGCACATAACCAACTCAAACTCGCCGCCACACGCATGTTCCTTTGTTCTCTTTGAACACGTGTGTTCAGCAAGCACGCGCAGCACACATGCACGCGCAGCCGTGACTCAGAACAAAGGAACACACACCCTATGACACGCACACACACTAGCATAAGACATTCACTCATATCTACACATAAGTGTAAATACATACACGTTTCACTCCTTGTACATATTGCACGCGTGCCTTACTATTTTGATATCTCAATAAATGCATTATTTTTCCAAGCTTGTGTGTTTTTAATATTGCACGTGCAATGAATATCGCCAACCTCTGCTGATCAGAATTCTAAATGCCTTCACCTCTTAGTTGAATTATCAGTGTTATTTGTTTAGTTAGCTAAATAGATAATATTGTGATTTGATTAAGATTAACTATTGATGTTCTAATTTTGATTATGATTATTAATTTAATTATTAATTGAAGTTCCAAATTGATAGTTTAGTATATTTTATGAGACTGATATACAAAACTGAGACTGATATTTTACTTTAACCACTATGGTAGATGCCATATTCTGTATGGCGCCTCCATGTGTTTAATTTAATTATTCCTTACATAGTTGGTGCCCCACGTAAGGAAGACTAATCATAGGCTTGATTCCCCAACAAAAATCTAACAGGGGTAACAGATAACTAATGAACAACAGTGCTGACTACAAGCAGCAACATAATGTAACACAGCAAGTTAATGCAGTAACACCACACATACAGAAACTGAACTGACTCAGTATGAGTCAGCTGTCTCTGCTAACCAACTCAGACACACACCAATGACGCCATGCAAAAAACTTAATTACCCCAGCAAAAACAATGCACCAAAATCACTCAATTACTTCAAAGGGGGACTGCCTTAATTAGGCTATTTAATCACATTAATAAAATCTAACAGAGGTAACAGATAACTAATGAAACATTATGAAGCTCAGCAGTTTAATGCCCTGATAACATAGATCCAGTAACTGAAACTAACCTGACTCAGTATGAGACAACTGTTGCTACTAACTACATCAGATCCTCACTCAAAATATAGTTGCCTACATCCTTGTTGCATTCATTCAAAGCCTGATTTACAGGTATTTCTGGGATAATGTTATATACGGTAAATATAAACCTAGGAAATTCAGTAAACACTCCAATGACACACTCTACCTTGCAAAATAATCCATTTTGTCCACATCAATGCCATTCATCTTGTTGGACACAATGTCATACAAGAAAGCCTTCTCTTTTCCTCTTCCTTTGAAAGGCCACTAAGGGACAAGCACACAAGGGGAGATGAGGTTTTTTTTTTTTTTTTTAAGTTGTAGACAGAGAAAAATGCATGCTTAACATACTACTCTACCATTAATCTGGACTTACTGCTCCTTTACACTCCTCTGGTTTAAAGGGCTGAATCATCTCTTTGATGAATTTAAAGTCCTCGTCCTCAAACTCATGCTTCGTCTTCATCACAACTTCTATTGTCCCCCTCCCAGGAATTTCGTGTTTTATCAGGTGATCAAACATCTCCAATGACATGTCCTCATGCTACAATAAATACAAGATAATGTACAATAGAGGCAAACACAGAATCATACATGTAACTGAGGTTATATTTCAATGACAAGTAAATGCTTTACTTTTAACAATAGCACTTAAACCATATAACATTGTTAAAAGCTATAGACAAGGCTCTGGAGCAGCTCAGACTGTAAAAAGGCAGTGATTTTACAGTCTGTTGACAGGACCAGCTTTTTACAGGTTCTGCAATTACCTGTGGATAATGGGTTTGTCTCTTTAGGCAATTGTGGCCACCATTCGTACATGCAATGATTGAACATAAATGTGCCCTTTAGGGTTGCACCTGATAATAATAATAATAATAATAAACTTTATTTATATAGTACCTTTCATAAAAGAAATGCAGCTCAAAGTGCTTTACAATAAAGAAATTACATGCACTGAGTGCTTCACATGGAATGAACATACAAAGGGATAGGGATAGAATACCATAATTAATGTAAAATAAGATGTAAAATAAAAATAATAACTAAATGATAGGTAAAGGTGAGATTAGAATACGTAGTATGCATTATAAAATAAAATAAAAATAAAGTTAAAAGATAGGATACATACAATGCATAAAATCAAGTAAAATACAACATTTTAAAAGAAGTACAGCAGCGTATAAGTGCAACACAAAGTGCAAAAAGAATTTCAGACCTGTATCAGGTTTGCTGAGGTCATCTGTGTTTGCATTGGCAGTAATACTGGCTATAATTGAAGTTATTTTGTCTTTGAAGAACAATGCAAGTTCTTCACCTGATCCTCTCTGGGTTTTTGAGGTGTGTGCCACCTGCATCAAACTAAGAATTCCTAGCATTCAGCTTAAATGTGATGTGTGAGGAGCTCTCAGCTGCTCCTTGAGCATTGAAACAGCAGCCGTGTGGCACAGCAATTACGAGCAGGGCTCACAACCCAACAGCAGTTCAATATCTAAGTGGGCTACAGCTGTCATACCCTTGGACAATGTACTTGACTTGAATTACCTGAAGTAATTAGGTAATTTAGGTACCTAAGTATCCAGCTATATAAATTGATAACATTTGAACATTGTAAGCCAAGGTGTGGATAACAGTGTTTGCTGAGCAAAAATGGTTTAATCTTTAGTGGCTGCAATCTTAAAACATAACTCCTTCATAGTGATCACCTTGATGAATAGTTGGAGAGAGCCACATGCTGTTGGTTAGTGCAGGGTACTCTGTTTTTGGTCCTGAGGCTGCCAGTTCCAGCCTCAAACCCATTCCTGCATTATTGACCAAGGTACACATTTTAAGACTTTATACAAACTGTGTTTTGCCTGAGGTTGTCTTATGGGGACATGGCGTCTCCCAGCATTATCTGCATGATTTGACGGGTTATGTGTACTACACTCCAAGGTTACATATAACTAATCAGCTATTTGTCTGTTCTGGGTAATGACCCTTAGGAATGACTCAATTCAAAGCCCATATTCTCAGATGGATCCTATAAGTCATTACAATGCTTATTGCACCATTGGTCAATACTGGCTTATTCTCTCTGGTCAGATATATGGCGTGTTTCATCAAAATAACATTTTTTCACATTAAAACATATTACCTTTTCACCTACCTTTTTTTTATATTCTGGTGCAGCTTCTGGCATGAATTTCCCATCAAAAATGTGAGAAAATGGACCATGACCTTCAAACAATTAAAGGAATCAAGGGACCAATGTAATTCACAGTATTGAATAACACTCAGGGCAAAACTAGCCAAAAATACAGTTAAAAAGGTATATATTCAAATAAACAATTTATATGTCACACATTTGATTGAACTGACTATCCAGGTCAATCCAGTCAACATTTGAAAGCATTTTTGAAAATACCTGTATTAATATTTTTATTTAATCTTTAAGAGGGATGAAGGCAGTGGCATTCTGAATACACTATATTCATCTTTGCACCAGGCATGACAGAACATGTATATGTGACATCAAAACTGTTGTTTATTAACACAGTCCCTTTAAGTGATCTTGAGCCTTTTTTGCATTTACATAATGCATACAAAATGCTTACAAAATACTTCAACATACAATACACTCTGCATATGAAGAATCACATTTGTCCATGACGATTTGATTTGGTTTATTCTTACAAGCAAAATGTTTCATTTCAGCACAGTAATACAAGAAAAAAAAAACCTTGATAACACAGATAATGTGTAGATTATCATGTGCTAAACCACAGCAGACAGACAAGTAAGCAGTTGTTGCATTTTCCCCACATAAGAAGTGCATTGAAAATAGCATGTTTACAAGAATGCCTTGTTATACTCTTGTTCTAGATTAAGTTAACTAAAAGCCCCTCTGTCCTGTATTAATCCAGAAGTCTGCTAAATGTCTGCTAAGTTCTTTTCTGCTGGAAATCACTCTGGATAAGAGTATCTGCTAAATGAATGTAATGTGATGTAATGTAATATAAATGAGATTTGGGCTCTGATGTCAAGTTCCTTTATGTTTTGTCAAGCATGAAATCATGTTCTGATGAATACCATTTTACCTGTATACTCACTAACATTCAAGGCGGTAAAAATGTTATGTTTTGCCCCCATACTTGGGACATGTGTTAAGAAGATGCGGAACTCACCCAGGTCATGACAAAGGCCAGCAATTTGGACACAAAGCACATCCTTCTCAGAAATCTTCAACTCTGGCTGGTTTTCCCTCAGTCTTTTGACTAGTCTTCCAGCCAAGTGCGCAACCCTGCCAAAAATATCAGTTTTAACTTTTTATTAATCCATTTTGGAACTTGCATTATGCAACATGAATTCACCCCTTCTTTGATCCAACATAAGCTTCATACCAATTTAATTCATACTGTAATAACAAGAAAATTGAGCTGAACTTGAGTTAAGCTGTGTATCCACCACAGGATACAACTTCTGCAAATAACAATGATTGGCTCCCTGCACCAAAAGATTATACTTATTCAGTCCTGACACAGAATGGACACAACAGTTAACATCTGAGTAAGGTTGATAGGTTTGATTACAAAAGTAATGTTCCTGACATAAATAAAAAACTCTTGGAATTTTGATGGAAAAGGTATGCTGCAAATCACTGATCAGTGAGGTAACAATAAAATCAGAGGATTACACTTAAAATACAATACCAGTACAAAGTTTGGGCAGACCCGATTAGGATAATGGGAAACATCCATTCAAAGACATTGTGATCTAAAGACTTATGCTAAAATGCTTGAAATTTGTTTCTTAGACAAATATAAAAGTGAAGTTGATGTCGATGTATGAATTTCCCAAAAAAAAAATAGAGGTAGTTGATCTTACCCAAGAGAGTGCTCAAGCGGTTGTGGGAAGCCCCAGGGTACACAAAGTAGCCCGCTCCCAGCTGCTTGATGTAACGCAGTCTCTGGAAGTGGGGCGTGTCGATGATGAGAACCAGCAGGGGGTGCATCTCCATATGGCCGTGGATGGGGTCGTTGAAGACCTGCAAAGAACAGAAATAGTATTATTTTCTTCCAGACACTAACCCTAAATATTAATATTATCAAAAAATTATTCTACTTTTTTGCTTTAATTTGAGGTAAACCATTATTCTGACTCACCTTTCCAAGCTTTGCCGTCCCTTGGGCGGTTGCATTTCTCTGCGCCATTCTTGAACTGTAGAGAATTAATGAAATTAAAATAATTTCTGCCTTGGTATGGACAGCGAGATCAGACCAGGTAGCGTGCTATTTGAACTATTCTCATGTCCTGATACCACACCTCCTGCTGTTGATTGGCCTCTAAAGTAATACATCTTGTGCATTGTTAATACTGCCCTTTACATGGAGGAGATACACATCAGAAAAAACAGCTGACTACTAGAGGGTGTGGTAAAAAGACACAAGATCATTTGGTCTAATTTCATTGTTCAAACCAAGGTTGAGACCAGACTAATGCCATTGATTGTGTAAAAAGACAGGTACAACAAGGTCACCTGTCAGCGCAGTAGCACCTGTTTATTTCCAGAAGTGAATTTTTTTCAGTTGAGAGGTTATGAACCAGCTGAACAATGGTTAGAAGAAAGAACATCATGTTTGGCTTCATTTCACCTAGATGAACAGTATTGATAATAAGAAGCAAAGAAAGAAGGCTCTGCTTTGGAATGGTCAACATTTTGAAGTAATATTTTAAATGTACTGTTGTAATCATACGTCATAATCAAAAAAAATATTGTTCACAGTATAGTAGGTTAATTTGCTTTTTTCTTAGTTGGCTTCATTTGTTTTGTTGAAACCTTGTGTTTAGTGAGTAACTGTGAAAATAATATTTGGTTGTGTTTGTATGTGTGTACGTGTGAAGAGCTGCATAATTCTTAAGGGATTATGCATAAGGGATTAACTGACAATCTTACTAACACACTGGACACAAAGGAGTACCAACCCAATCATGACATACCCAGTGTTATTTTTCAAAACAACAAAGCATTGACAGTTTAATAAGGAAAAGAATAAAGTCAAGTGCCTGAATGATGTCTGAAGAGAGCAGAGGAAAACAACAGGTACAGCAAGATCACCTGTTTGGGTGATGGCACATATGTGATGGCAAGTGTAATGCTGAAAGTATGTGAGCACAGAGGCTGAAAACCAGCTGGTGGCAAGAGGGATGGGCAGCATTGTCATATTATTAAAGACAAAACATGCCCAGAGACTTCTTAGCTGAGTAAATAGTCTCCACAGTGGATAAATAAATTGTCAAGGCAGGCAGAAGAAACTTCACAAATTATGTAAAAAGAAACTTTACATTGTGGTGAATTAGCAGATTGCAAAATGCACACCAATGTTGAAAGTTAAATAAGAACATATGAATTTTCTTAATAAAATTTAGAGAGCGTTTAGAATGTGGAAAATAAGCAGTTAAAATGAATGTAAAATGTGCACCAATGCTAAAAGTTAAATAAGAACATAAGAGGTTTATTGTTAGGACCAGCTCAACTAGGCTGTTCTTATTGCCTTAAGTCTAGACACAAGAGTATATCAAGCATTGTGTCAGGAATTATCTTTCACAGTCTTAGGGTCACTGCTTCTACCATGATTCCTCCTAAATTATTCCATGAATTCATAGAACTCTATGTAGAAAAAAAAACTTCCTAGTGTCAGTATGAAAATCTCCTTTAGTTACAGTAATATCCTATGTTTTATTCTGTTGACAGAACCTATCCAGATTGACTCAGAGACCAGATTCCTAGGTTACCCAAAATTTGACCTTAGCTTTGATGAGCAAATATAGGCAAGTTACTTTTTGCTTCAATACAGACATTTTTTCCAATTAGCTCTGGTCATTGCTGAATTCAACAAACTGTTCATTCGGGGAAAAGTAACACTTGCATGTAATTGTGAATAAAGGTTGATGATTCATTATGTGAATTACAGATGCTATTTGAAGATGATTGAAAGTAAATTTCACATTGAGAATAGGAGTTTTTTTCCACTGGGTGATTGTCAATGCAAGGAATAGCTTAACACTAAAAGATTCATAGTTGTACCAGAGAGGCTCGGAATGTTCTAGACAAGGCTTGCCATAGAGCTAGACGCACTATAAAACAGGGCTAAGGAACTCAAATGTGACCATAGATGGGCATTGTGGAACAATAAAGCCTCAGTTTTCTTAGAAAAATGATGCTCTGGTTTGTGTCACAATCCCTTATGTTGATATGACTTGCTGGCAAATTGTAACATTCCAGTGACTGCTGTGCATTTTAAGGCAGTAATGAACTATTTAGGGAAAAAAAACACTAAATATAATATTCAGTGAATACTATATTCAGTTTGTCTTCATGACGATGAGACATGGTGCTGGAAAAACAGTACCTTCAAGTTTCAGTGTTCATATGACATTCCAGTAAGAGCTGCATATTTGAAGTTATTATGTAACAGTGTCCTGCTGAACACTTTGGCAAGAATGAATGGCTGCCAGCCCAGCCAAAACTAACCCAGTCACATTTCTCAAAACATGACAGTACTGAGGCTTTAATAGGGAAAAGAACACAATCAAATACCATAATAAGGTTTGAAAAGATCCATTGAAGAAGACAACAGCTACACCCAGATCACCTGCCTGGGCGATGGCACCTATTCAAGTCCAAAACTGAAAGTATGTGAGCACAGAGGCTGAAAACAAAGAAAACCAGCTGGTGGCAAGAGGGATGGGCAGCACTGCCACACTGTTGAAAACATGGTTATTAGTATTGTAATTCCAATTTAAAATAATCACCGAAGTCTGGCTCAAATAAAAATCCTCAATTTTTGTCTTCATTGAAGACAATTATTGGCTTACATTACATTACATTCGTTTAGCATATACTCTCATCCAGAGCGACTTCCAGCAGAAAAGAACATAAGTGTTGAATGAGTAACAGTGTCAAATCAGGCTAACAACACTCCCAGGCCAGTAAGTGTGAGCATAACACTATTCAAGCCCTATCACAACTTAACTTGTGCCTAGAAACTACACATGCCACCATACATCAGCCACTATGTCACAAAATCCAAAACACATTGGAAAACTACATGTAAAATAAACAGCAAATACTCAAAGTATCAGTTGTTAGGGGGAGGGGATTGAGGTGGAACTGAGAGGTCATCTCAAGAGGTGGGTCATCAGTTTGTGTCAAAAGATGGCCAGTGATTCTGCCCTGTCCCCTGTGGAGACAAGTACACACAGGGATTGTGTCTGAAAGGAATGACCCCGTTGAGATGGGATTTTCAGTTGCCCCATGGTTGCAGAGTGTAGTGATCTGGGCAGCTAGTTGTGCCTCTGGTTTGCCTCCGGCTTGTTTCATCTGGGCCGGCCCTTTAGCTGCTACTGTAGGCGCACACCAGGCTCAACATCCCTGGTGAGTTGGTACAGTCAGCAGCTGCCAACGCCAAACCCCGGGCAGTGGTTAATTAACCCAGAGTCGGGGCATGTGGAGCCCCTGGTGGAGGAAATTCCACCTAAGGGTCTCTGGACCATCCACTGCGACCAGGACCACCCCCAGTCGTCTTGACTACGTCTTGCCACTGGGTACAGACGGGGCTGGTTGAAAGAGTGAGGTTGACGCTGCGCAGTTCTCCCTCACTGAAATCCAAGGTCTTTGCGCAAGTCATGGCACCTTTCCACCGTCATTTATCCAAGTCCTGTGGCGATGGGCGAGTGACGGAGCAGCAGGCACGGATAACTTAACCTCCTTATCAAGCCTCCCAGACGTCCCCAAGGAAAAAGACGTGTCAAGCGTCTTAACATCACTCGCCTTCAACAGGAACACACCAGACTGGCCTTTGCTGAGGCTCTAGACCATCGCCTGGAGTCTCTAAGCTTTGAGCATCCAGACGCTGAGGCAGACTGGACTGCCCTCAAGACCGTGCTGCATTCTACAGCCCTTGAATCACTTGGTGTTCCTACACGTATACATCAAGATTGGTTTGATGAGAACAATGCAGAAATCCAAGCACTCCTTGATGAAAAACATCGCCTGCATAAAACATACCTGAATGACAGCAGTCATGCAAGACACCTGGCTGTGCGCAAAAGCTGAGGAGATTCAGTCCTACACTGACAGTAACAACACCAGTGGCAGCTGGTGAGCTGGAAACAGGGGAGGCTGAAACATTACCTTTAAATCTATCATTACTTTTGACCTGCTCCCCTTTATCATCCTTGATTAACAATAAAACAAATAATTCACCGAATAATTGACACCAATGACACCATTAACAAGGATGGCATTTATCGATTTAAATTACGTTAAATGCTCATGACAAATCACAGCTTTTGTGAGGTCTGTGTTCTAAACGTTATTGTTCATTGCACTCAACCTAACCTAAAAGTTTATTCTCGGTAATTTAAATCGATCTAACTAAATTTAGCTCCGTTTTGTAATTAGAATTTTGTAACACAAGAAAGCTATAATGTGAAACATTTAAGAGAAAGCTTTGGGATTACTTGCCACTTAATGACTCAAATTGCCATCCTTGTTAATTAAACAATCTCATGCTGTAGCTTTTCCAATAGCACACAAACTACAGATAATCTGTGCTGTTTTGAGAGCATAATCAGTTACTCTATTTATGCATTGGTGTCAATTATTCTGTGAATTATTTGTTTGAATGTTATTCAAGGAGGATAAAGGGGAACAGGTCAAAAGTAATGATAGATTTAAAGGTAATGTTTCAGCCTCCCCTGTTTCCAGCTCACCAGCCGCCACTGGTGTTATTACTGTCAGTGTAGGACTGAATCTCCTCAGCTTTTAGAGGATAGAGGATTGCCAAGGCCAGTGCAGCCTTTGGACGTCTACGTGACTCGGTATGGGAAAGGACTGGCATCAAGCAGGAGACAAAACTGAAGGTCTACCAGGCTGTCGTATTACCAGCTCTTCTGTATGGGTGCAAAGCCTGGACAGTCTACCAGTGCCATGCCAGGAAATGGAACCATCTCCACCTGAGCTGTCGGAGGAAACTTCTGAGGATCAAGTGGCAGGATAGAATCCCTGACACTGAAGTCCTCAGCAGGGTCAATATTCCCAGCATCCCCACCCTACTTGCAATGCCACAGCTCAGATGGACTGGTCATGTGACCAGAATGCCCTGCATGAGACTGCCAAAACAAGTCTTCTTTGGCAAGCTGAAAAATGACAAGCAAGCGCAAGGTGGCCCAAAAAAGCACTACAAGGATATCCTGAAAGCCTCCTTAAAGAGCTTTGGATTTGGCCTGAAAAGCTGGGAATTCCTAGCTCAGGACCGAGAGAAGAAAAGTCCAGGAAGGGGCAGTTCTCTGTGAGAGCAGGAGAAGCTCCTGTGCTATGTTGAAGAGGCAGCAGCGCAAATCTACCAAGCAAGGACCTGTGGCTGCACCCCGGAGCTCTATATCCTCTCTGACCTGTTCAGTGTGCCACAGAAAATTCCGGGCTCAGAATAGTCTGTCCAGCCATATGCGCACCCACCAACCCAACATAATGAGATGTGCCATGGTGATCATCAACTATGATGGACAAACAAGAAGATCTGGGCAGAATATACAGTTTGAAAACTGATTGTAGGCATGAGGGGGCTGTCCCATTCACGGTCCTGTATGCCAGCAACAAGATTTTGAGCTTGATGCGAGCAGTAACAGGAAGCCAGTGAAGTGAGGTGAGGAGGGTGTGACTTGATTACCTTTAAGGAGGTTGTAGATAAATTGTGAGGCTGCATTTTGGATTAGTTGCAGGGGTTTCATGGCACAGACAGGAAGACAAACAAGGATAGAGTTACAGTAGTTCAGGCATGACAGGACCAGGGCCTGAACCATGAGCTGCATAGATTACTCTTTATTATTATTCCACAGAGATTATTCTCTGTGGAACGACTAGCCCTGAAGCCAGATTGAAAGGGGTCAAGAAGGTTGTTCTGGGACACAAAGGCGGATAGTTGGTTAGCCACTGCGCCTTCAAGTGTTTTAGAGAGAAAGCAAAGGAAAGAGTCAATACATCTGGACAGCAGATGGGTCCAGACTCCTTTTCCTCAGCAGAGGTGTGACTCACACCTCCTTGAAGGCTGCAGGCACACAGCCTGTGGATCGTGACAAATTCATCAGAGCGGAGTTGAACGGTCGAAGGCTTGGGAACAACGGTCTGCATTAGAGGTGAGGGAATGGGGCCCAGGACATAGGTGGTAGGTTGGTTTCTTTCAAAATCCATCTATGTTGATATGTGTCACTGGCAGGACAGCTCCTTCAAGACTTTAACATTCCAGTGACTGCTGTGTATTTGAAGGCAGTACTAAATGGTTTAGAAGAAACACTAGACAGGCAAGTATAACTACAAAATGCAAAGGAGACACATTTAGTTTTGTGTTTATGACAGTAATGTGTTTCCTTTTAATTGTTAATGTTGACACATGTTGCTGTTGCATGTTGCTCATTCATGTTCTCTCACATTTAAAGGGATTAACTCACAATTTCATACCATGCCAGCACCATGACAACAGCTAAGGATACAAGCGAATGTAGTGGCAACCCAACCCGTTTACATTGTTACACTGTTGTCATTTATCAAACTCTCTTATCCAAAGCAACTTATAAAAAATGCATTCAAGAAGAATAAGCTGTACTCTTAAAATAAAGGTTTCCACTCAGGGGAGTTCAACTTGATGGGGTAAAGTTCTGCCAAGGGCTACTGTTATCTAAAGAACCATTTTTTGAAGAGAGGGTTCCTCAAGTGATCTTCTTAAGATGCAAAGTTCCATAAAGAACCCTGTTCATTCCAAGAACACTTTTTTTAAAGAGCTCTTCAAGGATTCTTTGTAAAGGGAAAGGATTCTGTGTAGAAGGCAAAACAGTTCTACATAGAACCCCTTTCACCATAACAAACTTTTTTTTTTACTTTGTTTTAAATAAGGCCTCACTTTACAACAGTGTAACAGTGTTTAAATTTCAGTGTCAGGTATTATTCAGTAATGTTTGAAAAATTTAAAACATGGGTCTCAGGTTGATATCCTCACCCTCAAAGACTCAAATGTGAATGTTTGTATATGTGTTTGGGATCCCTTTATCAATATTAATTTGACTTGAATTCTGCCATAGTTGATATTTTTACCATCATTACATCCTAAACAATATAGTTAACTGTGTCTTGAAAATCATGTGTGTGTATTTAAAAAGCACTGACTAAGTTAATTGGTTAGGCCCTTCCCCCATCTGAGCTGGATTGTGTGTAGTTGTGTTAGAGTATGGGAGGATAGAGATAGTGGAGAGAAAAAGTCAAGGACTATGAGTAAGTTGCATGTTGTAGTGGTTACTTTTTTATAAAAATGGCTTAGATGTGCATTTTCACCACTAACAAGCCACCCTAACAGACAGCACTTCTAAGAGCAATATTCAGACCTGCAGAGTTCCTCATCCACCCAGCAAGTGTAGCATTTAAACATTGATGACTGCTGTGTCACTGTACTGCTGACATCTGTCCTTGATTGTGAACTTGTTCACTCCCCTTGATGCATTGAGAAACACTGGATCAGTACAAACCTGATTGTATCTGCTGGTGTTGTTTCCATCGTGTATGTGCACATAAGCACAGGGGCTGAAAACAAAGAAAACCAGCTGATGGCAAGAAGTAAGGGCAGCATTGTCACATTATTTAAGACAAAGCAAGCCTAAAGACTACTCAGTTCTAAGATAAGATTCTTTGTTCTTGTGAAAAGGAAATTGCTTTGCCAACAGTCAAGAATGTAGGGAAACAGAACTACACAACATAAAACAACAGGACAATAAAAAATGCAACTGCACCATTAAAATTAGCATGTTACAAATCCATGACAGCACTGAAACTTGGAGAGGAGACAGCTGTTGGCATCAGCTGTCCTCACACTGCTGCCCTGGCACACCACAGCATAAATGATGGCACTGGCTACCACAGTCTGATAGAAAATCTAAAACTGATCCCAATGAGTAAACAGTCTCCCAGGTGTATAAATAAATCATCATGGCAGACAGAAGAAGAGACTTCACAGATTATGTTAAGAGAGAGTTTAGAATGTGGGCAGTTAGCAGATAAAAAAATGTAAATGCACACCAATGTTAAAAGATAATAATAATCTGAGAAGTTTATTGTCAAGACTGGTTTTGGAGTGTTGTTAGCCTGGTCTAACACTGTTGTTGTAGTGGAATCAGAGAGTCTTCAAATGTTCAAGATTAGGCTTTCCATACAGCTAGATGCACTGTAGAACAGGGCTAAGGACCTCAGATGTGACCATGGTCAGGCATTGTGCACCACTATAGCCTCAGTTTTCTTAAATGAAGAAAGTGATGTTCTGGTTTGTGTCACAATCCCTCTATGTTGATATGTCTTGCTAGCAGGACAGCTCTTTCCAAATTTTAACATTCCAGTGGCAGGTGCACATTTTAATGATAGTAATTACTGATTTAGAAAAAGCCCGTGAAAAATGCAAGTGAAAATGCAAAAGCCATATTCAGTTTGTCTTTATGACAATGATGCCACTCCTGCAAATTGCTAATGTTGGACACATGGTGCTGGAAAAACAGTACCTTCAAGTTTCAGTGCTCATATGATGTCTCAGTAAGAGCCAGTTATGCTGTTAGTTAATCACATGCTGATCACTATGGCAAGAATGAAAGATGCAAGCAAAAGAACTGCCAACCCAAACACTCACCCTGTAACATATCTCAAAACATGACAAGACAGACTTTAATAAGGAAAAGAATACAATGAAATACCTAAATCAGGTCTGAAGAGATCAAAAAGTAAACCCAGATCACCTGCCTGGCATTTGAAAACTTAAAGAGGCTGAAAACAAGAAAACCAGCTGGTGGCCCTTTTTGTATTATTAAAGTTAAATCCTGCTTTCTAAAACTGAGTGATTCTGTGGAGAGTGGATAAATGTTGTCGTGGCTCTGAAGAGACTTCAAAAAGCTAATTCAGACATGGAGACTAAATTAACAGGTTGTAAACTGAGCACCAGTGTTGAAAGTCAAATGAGAACATAAGCAAATCTGAACAGATCAGATCTTCAGTTTGCCTCAAGTCTAGACTGAAGATTATGTCAGGAATGCTCTTTAACAGAAATTAGGGTGTGTCTCATTATTTTCCATGATACATGCATTCTGACCCCTCCTTTAACTCTGTGTTCTCTCCACGACTCTGACGCATATGAACAGGTACAGTAAGTCATGCATCAGAGTGGTGACTGTGTGTAACAACATAATGCTTTCATAAATGAATGTCATGTAATGTAATGGCTCAGCTCAGCTAGGCTCAGCTAAGCTCTTCTTTTTGCCTTAAGTCTACACATGGTTGTATCAAGCATTGTGTCAGGAATGATCGGTCAATACTCCCACCATGAATCATGCTTAACAAATTCATGCATTTGTGGCACTCTATGTGAAAAAACAAAAAAATTTCTTGTGTCAGAATGAAAATTTCCTTTAGCTAAAGTGATATCTTATATTTTATTCTGTAGACAGAACCTGTCCAGATTCATTCATAACTTGGCCTTAATGCGCAACCGTAGGCAAGTTACTTTTTGTTTCAGTGCAGACATTTTTTCTGTAATCTTTGGTCATTGCTGAATTTAACAAACTGTGTTCATGTGGGAGAAAGTAACACTTGCATTTAACTGTGAGGGAAGGTAGACTTTTCATTAAGTGGATTACAGAAGTTATTTGAAGCTGATAGTAAATTTCACATTGAAAATTCTTTTTGAACTCTTATCAATGCACGGAAAACAAATCAATTTCGGTCTAAATTTGATATTTTTACCCTTTGTAGCCTCCATTCTCACTGCCGGTCAAATTAAATGTAATGTATGTATGTAATATAAACATGCGGGGGGTTGCAAACAAATTAAATTAGTCATTTTCCATTTACATGTTCATTACAATAATTAAACTTATTGTGAGAAAAGGTTTCATGCTCCAAAACTTATAAAAATATTTTCCTGTATTTTTAAACTTTGAAACGGGTCAATTTGACCCGCAACATAACAGCAGGGTTAAATGAAGAAAGTGATGTTCTGGTTAGTGTCACAATCCCTCTATGTCGATATGTCCTGCTGGCAGGACAGCTCCTTCAACTTTTAACATTCCAGTGGCAGCTGTTGTACTTTAAGACAGTACTTAATGATTTAGAAAAAGACCAGAAATACCATGAAAAATGCAAAAGCCATATTTAGTTTGTCTTCATGACAATGATGCCACTCCTGCAAATTGCTAATGTTGGAGACATGGTGCTGGAAAAACAGTACCTTCAAGTTTTAGTGCCCATATTCCAGAAATGGGCAGTTATGCTGTTAGTTAATCACATGCTGATCACTATAGCAAGAATGAATGATGCGAACAAAAGAACTGCCAACCCAACCTATACTCACCCAGTCACATATCACAAAACATGACAACAAAGGATTTAATAAGGAAAAGAACACAATCAAATACCTAACTCAGGTTTGAAGAGATCAAAAATAAACATTTGTCCTAGATCACCTATCATAATGGCACCTATTCAGAACCAAACTGAAAGTATGTGAGCACAGAGGCTGAAAACAAGGAAAACCAGCTGGTGGCAAGAGGGATGGGCAGCACTGCCACATTATTAATGACAAAGCAAACCGAAAGACTGTTCTAAAACTGATCCCCATGAGTAAATTGTCTTCTCAGTAGATAAATAAATTGTCACGGCAAACAGAGGAAGAGACTTCATAAAATATGTTAAAAGAGTCTTTAGGATGTGGAAAATCCCTTAGCAAATAAAAGGCAATGCAAAATGCACCCCACAATTAAAAGTTAAATAAGAACATAAGAGGTTTATTGTCAAGACTGGTTTGAGAGTATTGTTAACCTGTTCTGACACTATTAGTCATTCAACTTGAATGGATACACTTCTTTTCTTTTGTAATGTAATGTAATGGCCAGCTCAGCTAGGCTCTTCTTTTTGCCTTAAGTCTACACATGGTTGTATCAAGCATTGTGTCAGAAATGATCGGTCAATACTCCCACTATGAATCATGCTTAACAAATTCATGCATTTGTAGTACAGTAGTAGTAACACTTGCATTTGACTGTGAGTGAGGGTAGAGTTTTCATTAAGTGGATTACAGTGGATTACATTAAGTTATTTGAAGCTGATAGTAAATTTCACATTGAAAATTCTTTTTGAACTCTTATCAATGCACGGAATAGCTTATCAGAATCTACAGTAGAAGCAGAGAGCCTTGGAGTGTTCAAGATCATGCCTGACAGTGCAAGATGCTCTATAGAACAGGGGTAAGGAGCTCAAATGTAATCATGGGCTGGCACTGCAGACCACTAGAGACTCAATTTACTTTAACAAAGAACATGCTCTGGTTTCATCCCTCTGTGTTGGTACTTTTGGTGGCAGGACAGTTCCTTCAAATTTTTAATATTCCAGTGACAACTGTGCATTTTAAGGGAGTAAATAATGATTTAGAAAACATTTGCTGATCCTGGTGACATAGTGCTGGAAAAACAGCACCTTCACATTACTCACAAATATATAGCACAAAAATTGAGAATCCAACTGACAAATAGTGTTAACACATAACAATTGTAGCTAATTGGTTTATCATAACAACACAGGAATAAGTTTAAATGTTATCTCTGGTTCAGTGTTACTATACACCACCTCTGCTACCTGGACAGAAGCTAAACACATCTGTGGCTGTGGAAAAACTTAGCGTGTCCTAGGTTAATTACAGGCACCAATAACTGACGTGTATTTGGGATAATTACTGTACTGGCAGTGATGATGCTTTCAGGTAAGTTCCCTTCACCCAAGATTCATCAAGATTCCAGCAAGATGGCCTCAAAGCAGTATGACACCCTGAAACTGGAACAATTTGGATGGTTCCTGCTGTGATCTGCATCGGTGAAAGACCAATGAGATGAACCAGCTTTGCATTTACCCTTGTGACAGTGACAGACCTGTAGGGCCTTTTTAAATGTGATTTCACACTGTTGTACTATGATATTTTGTAAATACTGGCTAAATACTAATATTTGTCCCCACTAACCCTGGCACTGACTTTTTCAGTCATGGGTGAATTTGTAGGATCTTTCACCACTGAAATGCCCTGTTTTGGAAGGGCTTTGCCCATAACTAGCCCATGTAGGGAATATCCAACCCATTTACTGCATTTCAACACCAGCCAGCCACATTCTCTAAGTAAAACCATTCTTATAGTTTCAAAATATTCTCTGAAAAATTCCTCTGTTATCTTTGAGTCCATGAAGCCAATTCCTACAAAGGACTTTATTCAAGACCTTCTGCTCCCACTGTAATAAAAGGGAATTGAATGTATGCTTCACCTTGTGTTTTCTTAATTACTGAGTACAATTATCCCTCATTAGCAGTGTGGCTCTCCACTGCCAGGGGCATTACTTTCCAAGCTGATTTACACATCTCAGGTGTCGCGACCTTTTCATTACATATGAGTGCTGCTGTAACTGCTGGCCCCCAGACTGAGTGGGGTTCACACTCTTCTGAAAAATGTGGCCAAAAAAAATGTCCAAAATGTGACCTGGAAGCTGGCATTTAAAACAAATAGGCTGGCCATTGACATCATGAACTGGAGTTCTCCTTAAACCATTAGAACACTTTTTTATAGTTTGGTAGGAGACAGTTTGAGACATGAGAAGCTCCTTCAGGGAGTAGTGTATCAGGTGCTCAGGTGAGAGCAGAGAATATGATAGAATATCACCTGACATGAATATGATAGAAATTGAGCATGTGATTGCATAATGTGACATTAGCCCAAAATGACTTGAACCTTAAATGTAGAGTTTTTTTAGGTGCTTGGTAGAGATTGTGATTTGTTTTGTAATTTGTGTGAAGGCAATGGAAATGTACTATTAGTTTGTAATAATTATGAATAGAAGAAATGTGTGTTAACTCTTTGAGAACATGGACTTCTGTTTGCAGAAATGTGCAAAATCTATTCAGAAAAACAACATTTTAAAATCAAATCATTAAAAAGCAAAAGCTTTTCCTCACCTATTACAAATGATCAATGATTGAAGCTTGCAAATGAGCTCCTCAGTGTACTGATGCGCTGTGGAGTCCTGCTGAAAGTGCTAAAATAAATACAAATACTGTATTTGTTGACTACCAACTGCTCTTTTTATTATTGCTAAGAGCTAATGTCTTGCAACAACCACTCAGGATCAATGTTAAGCGCAAATGTCTCATGATAGCATAGGTGGTAAGTTGGTTTCTATCACAATCCATCTATGTTGATTTGTCTCACTGGCAGGACAGCTCCTTCAAAACTTTAACATTCCAGTGACATGGATGTTAGCCTGGTCTGACACTGTTGTTGTAGTGGAACTAAGGACCTCAGGGCTATGGGCCTCAAATGTGACCATAGTCAAGCATTGTGGATCACTATAGTCTCAGTTTTCTTAAATGAAAAAAGTGATGTTCTGGTTTGTGTCACAATCCCTCTATGTCGATATGTCCTGCTGGCAGGACAGCTCCTTCCAACTTTTAACATTCCAGTGGCAGCTGCACACTTTAAGACAGTGCTTAATGATTTAGAAAAAGACCACGAAATACGCAAGTGAAAATGCAAAAGCCATATTCAGTTTGTCTTCATGACAATGATGCCACTCCTGCAAATTGCTAATGTTGGTGACATGGTGCTGGAAAAACAGTACCTTCAAGGTTTAGTGCCCATATGACATTCCAGAAAGAGGCAGTTATGCTGTTAGTTAATCACATGCTGATCACTATGGCAAGAATGAATGATGCAAACAAAAGAACTGCCAACCCAACCTATAGTCAAAGTCACATATCTCAAAACATGACAACAAAGAATTGAATAAGGAAAAGAACACAATTAAATACTTAAATCAGGTTTGAAGAGATCAAAAAGTAAACAGCTACACCCAGATCACCTGTCTGGGAGATGGCACCTATTCAAGTACCAAACTGAAAGTATGTGAGCACAGAGGCTGAAAACAAAGAAAACCAGCTGGTGGCAAGAGGGATGGGCAGCACAGCAACATTATTAATGACAAAGCAAACCTAAAGAATTCCAATTTTAAAATAATCCTCATGAGTCTAGTCTCCACAGTAGGTAAAAAATTGTCACGGCAGACAGAATGAAGATAATTATTAAATATGTTAAAAGAGTCTTTAGAATGTTGGAAATTAGCAAACAAAAGGCAATGCAAAATGCACACCACAAATAAAAGCTAAATAAGAACATAAGAAGAGATCAAGACTGGTTTGAACACTATTGTTAGCCTGGTCACACACTGTTGCTTATGCAACTTGAATGGATACACTTCTGCCATTTTTCTGGAAGTTGATCACAGAATAAAAATGCATTGCAAAATGAATGTAAAATAAACAGATTATCTTAGCTAATATCTTCTTTTCAGTTATGTCTAGGGATTGGTTGGAACAAGACATTGTCTCAAGAATGTTTTTCACAGTCTTAGGGCCACTGTTTCCATTATGGATTCTGTTGACTATTCCATGCATTTATAGTACTGATGTGGAAAATAATTCTGCCCCATGGTTGAAAAGCATAGTGATCTGGGTACAGTAATATCCTTGATAACCGATTCTGGCATGACAGAAGCTGCCCCATTCACTCAAAATTCAGACCCAAGATTCACTCATAATTTGGCCTTAACTTTAATGCACAACCAGTGAAGTGAGGTCAGGAGGGGTGTGACTTGATTTTTCACAAACTTTGTTGTTGATAAACTCAACAAAGTGTCTTCATTGAGGAAAAGTAGAACTTGAATTTTAACTGAGTCAATGACAGGACAAATGTACAATTCATTCAGTGACCTCTTCAGTATAGGCAAAGGGACTCAGGGCCTGAACCAGGTTTTCCTTTTTAAAAGTTAAAGACTGAGGTCAGAGATTCTCTGGAGATGTTGTACAAAACCAATCTGTATTCAGACATGGGGTGCAAAGCAACCTGAGAGGAAATGCAAATCTGGGATTAGTTTGATATCTGACCAATACTGTATTTTTTGGCACATTTGATAGAATTGTGAAAAAGCTTTCTTTGAAAATCTAATTCTCTCTGAGATCTTGGGGAGGACCTCAGAAGGGATGCAAAACATCATCAACATACAGCCTTTGATTAATGAACATTTGATAATTAAATCGATCCAATAAAAGAATTTGCCTTCAGTTAATTGGTCATGCTGGAAGCAGACATGTGCTGGAAAGAATGTTGCAGGAAAAGTTGAGTGCTGTCAGCATAGACAGTGCATAAATGAGCCAAAAAAAAGATAACAAAGCCCCTAATTGCATGCAAAATCTATTTCAAGTTTAGTGCAAAGTAAAGCTTACATTGACAGTATGGGCAGGCTGTGGTCACAACACATCACAGGCATTCCAGGACAAACTGAAAGAGCATCCAGCTATAGGTAGTTTCACCCCCAAGAAGAACAGTGTCAGTAATCACCCTAAATAGATGAGGGTAGACAGAGAGGAGGAGATATGGTCCACTGCTAGTGAATCTGAACTGGACAGAGGTTTTAGAACAATTTTTCGGTGCAGGAGTAGGAGGATGTTCTGGCTTTTGGCAGTGATACCAGTTGCCAGTGTTTAATGGGAGAATCAGGGTCTCTTGGATACATTATTTGTTTTCATCAGTAGATACTTGGTTCAAGAAGGTTGTTCTGGGACAGAAAGGGACCCGATAACCTGCAAGCTGGACTATCACCTTTGTACCATTGTTTTAATAACAATAAACTAAACTGAACAAACCACATCTGTGGCTGTGGTGCCCAGATGACAGAGCTGGCCTTTTCCTCCCCAAAGTTGGTTAGTTAGTAAATTCTCCTTGATTATCTAGGATTGGGAGGTCACACAACCTGTGGATTTTCATGACAAATTCATCAGACACGGAGTTGAACTATTTCCCTTTGGGCCAACAATAATTTCATTTTGAGGTGAGGAAGCTGGGTTGTAGGACATAAGATGTATTTTGGTTTTGGTTATGAATCCATCTAATGTTGATATGTCTCAGAGACCTGACAGCTGTTCAAGACTTTGACATTCCAGTGACTGCTGTAGACTGCAGGTAGGATGAAATGGTTTAGAAGAGCTGAATGACAGGCAAGTGTAATTACAAAATTTTGCAAAGGCAGATTCCTAATGTTAAGGATAAGGTTTTAGAAAATGATCTGAAAACATAATTGACAACAGCAATGTTGAGAATATTTTGCTGTTGCATTTTTGTTTATTCATGTTCTCTCACATTTACATAAAATAACTCACAATTTCATACCAGACAATGCACAGTGACAGTAAGGCCAGAATCACCTTAAAGTGCAATGAGTTCAAGCATGATGGTCCATGTTTGTTATCACATCAGAAAGTCATTTATCAAACTCTACAAATCACTGTAACTTAGAAAATGTAATTGGTCATTCAAGAAGAATAAAATGAGGTGTTAAAATCCAGGCACAAAACAAGGAAGTTCTGTCCAGTGCTGTGAGAATCTTTGACCTAATCTGATGGAAAGCTATCTTAATAACCATTTTTGAAAGCTTAGGGTTCTGATGTTGTCTTCTTAAGATGCATATTTGTGTCAGTCTCAACTGTTTTTGTCTAGAACACTTTTTTAAAAAGAATAAATATTCTTTCATAAAATATAAAGGATTCTGTGTTAAACAGAAAAACAGACTACATAAACCCATTTCACCCTTTAGCAAGTTTTTTACTTTGTTTTAAATAAGGCCTCACTTCTAAAACAGTGTAACAGTGTTTAAATTTCAGTGTCAGGTATTATTCAGTAATGTTTGAAAAATTTAAAACATGGGTCTACAGGTTGTTATCCTCACCCTCAAAGACTTTGAAAAATGTGAATGTTTGTATTATGTTATTTATATTTGGAATCCCTTTTATCAATATTAATTTGACTTAATTCTGCAATAGTTGATATTTTTACCATCATTACATCCTAAACAATATAATTAACTGTGTCTTGAAAATGTGTGTGTTTTAAAGAGCACTGAGTCAACTGGTTAGGCCCGAGAATCTCATCTGAATGGATTGTGTGTAGTTGTATTAGTTTATGGGAGGATAGAGATTCTGGAGAGAAAAAGTTCTTAATCAAGGAATATGAGTCAAGTTGCATGTTGTAGTGGTTACTTTTTTATAAAGATGGCTTAGATGGGCATTTTCATTGACATGCCACCTAACAGACAGCAATTACAATATTCAGACCTGCACAGTTCCTCATCCACAAAGGCACTGCTTTGTAGCATTTAAACATTGATGACTGCTGTGTAAAACTGCTGCTGACATCTGTCGTTGATTAGGAAAAATTAAAACAAATTGATGCATTGAGAAGCACTATCAAAACAAAAATGATTGTACCTGCTCCAGTTGTTTCCATCAAGAACTGCATGTGAGCACAGGGGCTGAAAACAAAGAAAACCAGCTGATGGCAAATTAATTTTTCATTGTCACATTATTTAAGACAAAGCAAAACTAAAGATAATAGTCAGTTCTAAGATAGGATTCTTTGTTCATTGAAAAGGAAATTGCTTTGCCAACAGTCAGGAATGTGATTAAACAGAACTACACAACATAAAACAACAGGACAATAAAAATGCAACTGCACCATTAAAATTAGCATGTTACAAATCCATGACACACTGAAACTGGATGTTACAGCTGTTGGCATCAGCTGTCCAATACACTGCTGCCCTGTTCAAACCAACAATGTAAATGATGGCACTGGCTACCACAGTCTGATAGAAAATCTAAAACTGATCCCAATGAGTAAACAGTCTCCAAGGTGTATAAATTTATCTTCATGGCAGACAGAAGAAGAGACTTCACAGATTATGTGGTAGATTTTAGAATGTGAACAAGTTAGCAGATAAAAATAACATTTTACCAATGTTAAAAATAATGATAATCTGACAGTTTACAAATCAAGACATTTATTGGAGTGTTGGAAGGTGCCTGGTCTAAGCACTGTTGTTGTGGAATCAGAGAGTCTTCAAATGCAAAGATTACATTTCATGTAGAGCTGGATGCACTGTAGAACAGGGAACTAAGGACCTCAGATGGGCCTCAAATGTGACCATAGTCAGGCATTGTGCACCACTATAGCCTCAGTTTTCTTAAATGAAGAAAGTGATGTTCTGGTTTGTGTCACAATCCCTCTATGTCGATATGTCCTGCTGGCAGGACAGCTCCTTCCAACTTTTAACATTCCAGTGGCAGCTGCACACTTTAAGACAGTACTTAATGATTTAGAAAAAGACCATGAAATACGCAAGTGAAAATGCAAAAGCCATATTTAGTTTGTCTTCATGACAATGATGCCACTCCTGCAAATTGCTAATGTTGGAGACATGGTGCTGGAAAAACAGTACCTTCAAGTTTCAGTGTATGACATTCCAGAAAGAGGCAGTTATGCTGTTAGTTAATCACATGCTGATCACTATAGCAAGAATGAATGATGCAAACAAAAGAACTGCCAACCCAACCTATACTCACCCAGTCACATATCACAAAACATGACAACAAAGAATTGAATAAGGAAAAGAACACAATCAAATACCTAAATCAGGTTTGAAGAGATCAAAAATAAACAGCTACACCTAGATCACCTGTCTGGGCGATGGCACCTGTTCAAGTACCAAACTGAAAGTATGTGAGCACAGAGGCTGAAAACAAAGAAAACCAGCTGGTGGCAAGAGGGATGGGCAGCACTGCCACATTATTAATGACAAAGCAAACCGAAAGACTACTCAGTTTTAAAACTGATCCTCATGAGTAAATAGTCTCCACAGTAGGTAAATAAATTGTCACGGCAGACAGAAGAAGAGACTTCATAAAATATGTTAAAAGAGTCTTTAGAATGTTGGAAATTAGCAAATAAAAGGCAATGCAAAATGCACACCACAATTAAAAGTTAAATAAGAACATAAGAAGAGATCAAGACTGGTTTGAGAGTGTTGTTAGCCTGGTCTGACACTGTTGCTTATTCAACTTGAATGGATACACTTCTATTCTTTTTGCTGGAAGTTGCTCTAGATAAGAATGCCTGCTGAATGAATATAATGTAATGATTAGC
Organism: Megalops atlanticus; assembly: GCA_019176425.1. Lineage (NCBI taxonomy): Eukaryota > Metazoa > Chordata > Actinopteri > Elopiformes > Megalopidae > Megalops > Megalops atlanticus. The sequence continues at coordinate 20,585,397 of CM032879.1, forward strand.
TCAGCTAATTTCTTCTTTTTGCCTTATGTCTAAGCACAAGGTTGTATCAAGCATTGTGTCAGGAATGATTTTTCCACAGTCTTAGGGCCACTGTTTCCATTATGGATTCTGCTTGACTATTCCATGCATTTATAGTACTGTATGTGGAAAAATAATTCAGAGTGTCAGTATGAAAAATTTCCTTCAATTACAGTAATATCCTATACTTTTTCTGTTGACAGAAGCTGTCAGGATTCACTCAAAATTCAGACCCTTGGATTCACTCATAATTTGGCCTTAACTTTAATGCACAACCATAGGCAAGTCAGTTTTTGTTTCAAGAGACATTTTTTCACAAACTTTGGTTATTGCTAAACTCAACAAAGTGTCTTCATGTGAGGAAAAGTAGAACTTGAATTTTAACTGAGTCAATGTTGAGGACAAATGTACAATTCATTCAGTGACCTCTTCAGTATAGGAAAAGGAGACTCAGGCGGCATTTGATTAAGGTTTTCCCTTTTTAAAAGTTAAATCCTGCTTCAGAGATTCTCTGGAGATGTGTGTTGCTCTATTACCACTAAGCTAATTCAGACATGGGGTGCTGAAGCTCCCTTATGGAAATGCAAATCTGGGATGCAGTTTGATATCTGACCAATACTGTATTTTTTCACATTTGATAGAATTGTGAATTCTTTCTTTGAAAATTGCATAATTCTCTCTGAGGTCTGAAATGTGGAGGCTCAGAAGGCAGATGCAAAACATCATCAACATACCCTCCTTTGATTAATGAACATTTGATAATTAAATCGGTATAATAAAAGAATTTGCCTAACCAGTTAATTGGTCATAGCTGGAAGCACACATGTACCTGCAAATAATGTTGCAGATGTGTAAGTTAAGCCTGAATCCCAAAAACTGACAACTGCATAAATGAGGGTGTTCAAAAAAAAAAAAAAACCCTAAGTCTAAATTGGCCCCTAATTGCATTGCAAAATCTATTTCAAGTTTAGTGATGGTAAATTTTACATTGACAGTATGGTAATATTGGGTCACAACACATCACAGGCATACTTGGCACTTACTTCTGAGGTCATCACACAGCTATAGGCAGCCTGACTTCCAAGTAAGAAAAAACAAAGTAATCATAAAACAGATGAAACGCTTGCCAGGAGAGGAGGAGATACAAACCTATGGTAGTGAATCTGAACTGGACAGAGGTTTTAGTGACTATTTTTCGGTGCAGGAGTAGGAGCATGTACATCGCCCTTTTGGCAATGATACCAGTTGCCAGTGTTTATGGGGCCACAACAATCATGGTCGTTTTGGATACATTATTTGTTTTCATCAGTAGATACTTGTTGTTCAAGCCCACAACACCCTTAGCACTGGGTCGTTTTTGCTGGGACCCGCTAACCTGAAAGCTGGACTATCACCTTTGTACCATTGTTTTAATAACAATAAACTAAACTGAACAAACCACCACTATGGCTCCTGTGGCTGTGGTGCCCAGAGGACAGAGCTGGCCCATGAGGAGATCCCCAAAGTTGGTTAGTTAGTAAATTCACCTTGATTATCTAGGATTGGGAGGTCCTACTTGTGCCACCTTTTTTTTTCATACACATTCACAACACACAAGCTATTCCCTTTGCAGCCATTTTGCATAATTTCATTTTGAGCCAGGGAAGCTAGGTTGTAACAAATAAGATGTATTTTTTTCTTTGGTTATGAATGCATGGAATAGTTTAAATTCATAGTGGAAGCAGAGACCTGTAGGGTGTTCAAGACCGGGCCTGACACAGCGCTATATATACACTGTAGACTGCAGGTAGGATGACACGTATGAAAGAACTGAATGGCTGCCTCTTGTCATTACACCTCTTTTGCAAGTGCAGATTCCTAATGTTAAGGATAAGGTTTTTAGAAAATGATCTGAAAACATAACAGACAACAGCAGTGCTGTAGAATATTTTATCATCTGCATTTTTGTTTACACATAGTAAAAAAAACTACATAAAATCCTTTGTCAAAGTGAAAGACAATGCACAGTGCAGTAAGGCCACAATCACCTTAAAGTGCAATGAGTTCAAGCATGATGGTCCATGTTTGTGATCACATCAGAAAGTGGTTTACTCCCCCAACTACAAAGCACTGCTGTACAGAAAATGTAATTGGTCATTCATATCACAATGAAAATGAGGTGTCAGGTGTCCAGGCACAAAACAAGCAAGTTCTGTCCAGTGCTGTGAGAATCTTTGACCTAATCTGATGGAAAGCTCTCATTAATAACTTAAACAGGTGAAAGCCTAAGGAATCTGATGTTGTCTTTTTGGCGAATATTTGTGTCAGTCTCAACTGTATTTTGTCTAGATACCTATAAACAACAAAGAATAAATATACTTTCATGCTAAATATACTAAGAATATGCAATTTAAACAGAAAAACAGACACCACAAACCCATAAATTAAACCCTTTAGAAACAAGTTGACCAAGACACTATTTGTGCCACTGTTCTATGGTGCACAAACATGGCCAAACTTCTTCCTTTTTTGCCAGTACCCTGAGTCAAAAATTTGTCCTGAGTGTGTTTTCACTGTACAGGCTGTAAGCTTTTTTGATATATAACAACATTTGAAGGGATAAAAGATATTCTTTCTGTTACTTAAATCCCTTATTTATGCGATATGAATGAATATACAAACTATATTTATATTGCTTTACAATAATATAGCTAATATAACTTGCAAATTTAATGAGAGCATAACATTCCAAGCAAAAAGAAGAAAGACAATTAAGGTAGTTACTTCATGTTACACAACACTAGTAGTGTTATCTCCAGAACACTAGAATAAAGTGCCTTTCTCTGAAATCTACCCAAACAGAAAGTGGTAAGAGTGATTATATAGGCTGAATAAGCCTTCGGAAACCATGATAACATTCTTTTTCTACATTATGAATCAAAATTACGGCAGTGTTTAGGGTCCCCTGTTTCACACAAACATGGTGCTATGCTGGGCATGGCATTGAGGTACAACGTGTAGAGGGCTTTAATGCATAATATTTATGTGCAATCCATTACTATGCAGAGCGTCCCAGCACACTGACATACAAAGGCACTGCTTGGCAGTGATGTGAACCCTTTAAAACTGCTGTACAAAATACAATTCAAATAAGGACAAATTAAAACAAATCAAGTAAAAACAATATAAAAAAATATAAATATTGACCCTTCCACCTTCTTTATCAAAGCGGTGAGACCTAACACCAGGAATACACTGTATGATTTTAAATTAATTTTTCAATGATTCACTCCTCACCCAGGATTTTTCAAAACTGTCAATAAATAGTTGTGGTAATGATTATATTATAATCAGGGATTGGGCATTTCTACTTGTACAGTGTGACAAGGTCAGGGACATCTGATTAACTGCCCCTCCATCCTACTTATCAGAATTTTTTGTCATACCTTGTGCACAGTGAACATCTCTATGATTTAACTGATCATAGCTACTATCCAATAGAAACTTGGCATACTGTCCAGAACAAACAATGTCAAAGATGGTGGCTTCGGCAGCGTGATCCATGTGGATCCAACAGTGATTAAAAACTGAAAAAGTTGTGGTGGGAGCATACCTATCTTTTTGATCTTCTGCAACAGGTACCACGACAGAGGAAAAAGAGAGCTAGCAATGGCACTTCACCAAGCTGGTAAATACTAAACAGCAAGCTAGCTAAAAGCTACAAATAACATTTTTAGTCATGTAGGCAAAGTGACATGTTGAAAGCAAATCTCTCCATCTATGTGCATGTGGGAAGGTGTGTGAGGGAGTGTGTGAGGGAGAGTACGGTGGCTAGTTAGGCATTCTGACTGTACAAATGCACAAGGTAAATTAAGTTGGTGGAACTATAATGCCAGTTATTCACTGCTCAGCTACTGCTTCCTCACAATGTCACATGAAATGCATCCAAATGCAAAACTCCAATTATATCAAACTGCATGAAGCTCTGGAGAATGGACAGTTCATTAATCTGCAGCTCTGTCTGGAGAATGGACAGCTCATGCTGTCCATGCCTCCCAAAGCACTGGCAAGTCCATCTGTTCTTTTTTGCTTTTCCTTTTTTCAGCGTCTCAGTGCAAAATAATGCCACAAACATTACGATAGCCTATTTCTCCTTGGTTACTATGAAGGTAGATCAACAATGACAAGCAGGGATTTAGAAGTCTATGGTGGTCTTTAGTAGTCATACTGTGTATTCCTGGCCTAAGAGATGACAATCACCAGAAGAAAATGTTGTTAAGAGCTGTTGATTTTCCTCTTAAAAGACATCACGTAACTAAAACCATGCCCTCCTCAGAAGAGTACACCTTTTGCATTTTCAACTCTCTTCCTCTTTTCCTCGCCATCTTCACCTTTATCTTCATCTTCATCTTTGTCATTCCAGCTGTGCTTCAGTGGGGTAAGCTCAGGAGCAGTCACATCCCCATCCTGAACACAAAAAAATAAACAAGAACTGAGCAGATGTCTTACATGTTGTCTGGCACTCCTCTGCTGTAATGACAACAGAGTGAGAAACCACAATACCTGAAGCTGCCATGTGTTGGCACTGTCCTACTTTGACTTGACTAATGACCATCTGCATTTGACTACTGACCTTCTGATCAAAAAAATCCTGCATGCATTCTCATAGTTTTTCTTATTTTTGTACTATATATTTATATTTATATAAACATTTGGTAATATTGGCCCATATCTGAAACGCACTTAAGGTTAATCAGTCTTAATTTCTTTTCACATTGGGATGTGTTGAAAGTGGCTCAGGTTTGATATTGTTAGTCTCCAGCAGAATCAAACAGCTCAAATGAAGATATTATACTGAAGAGTTTTTATATTGTGCAGTGGGGCAAGGCTGCATGTGGGTGGAGACAGAGAGGGGAGGGACACAGAGGCAGGACGTCCCAGTGGGGAGGCGTTACCTGAGGCTTGGTGAAGTCTTTATTGATGCACCATTGCACAAAGTACTTCTTGGCTGCATCAATGCTCCTCTGGTCCATCCTCTTGCAGTAAACCTGAATCAGCTGCTCAGCAAACTTCTGAGGCAGAAGCTGAGAAACCTTTGGCATGGAACAAACACAGATGTCACTGACAGATTGGGTGGTTTTGGTTCATTCATCGATTGACAGCTTTGACCAGGATAGAGACACAGGATACACATAGCTCCAGAGTTAACTAAAGACCTTATTTATGACAGTTTCTTCATATTCCCTGAATAGGAACAGACAAATAGTATTAGTTGTTGAAAGTTGACAGTAATTCTCAAATTTGCATGCAATTTTACAGTACTTTAGGCAAAAAAATCATTACAAGAAAGCATATAGACTCAAAACAGAGGTCAGTACATAAATCTATGCAAATTGTAGATGGCAAACATTTAGACTCAGTTATAATTCATTCAAGGACTGTGAGTATGACAGACCTGGTCTTTACGAATTTTGAAGGCTTTCGTGGGGTTTTGCTTGGAGTAAAAACGCATGTTGTTTATGGGGTTCTTTCCCTTCATCCCGTAGTCCATGTCGATGATCTAAGTGATGACAAAACAAAGAAAACAACCATGGGGATTCACACAAAGCAGTTACTACCTTCACACAAAACCCTCTTGTACAATCCTCTCAGCTGTTTACCACTGAAGGCCTCTTTACTGAATCAGATTCAAGCATATTAACTGTAAATTCAAATCAGTTTCACTGGCTGACTAACACAGGAAATGTCCTGTATACAGAATTAAAACAAGTTCAATAATGGGAAACAAAAATGATAATTATATAAACAGAAACAGCAGTAGTAAAAATGGGAACAGTGACAGATTTACAGGTGATGTTATATCCTAATACATGGCAGTCAATAGTGCTGTATGTCAAAAAATGATTGATCATTTTTTGTTGTTTAAATTAGGGGAGGGATAACTGAAAACAACAAAATAGTTAATCCTATATTTTTGCAGTTTTGAAAAAAGGGCATCTCTGTCTCCACCTCACCTGTTTCAAAGGTCAGCTGAAAACTTACTTGAGAGTAAAGCACTTGGATGTTAAATACTCAATGTTAAACTGCCGCTTGTCTCTTTTTGGATCTTTGATGTCAGTTAGAACTGGCCTAATTCTGTTATGCCTGCATTACTTGAGTTTTTCTTTGCACTTTTAAATGTATGCAAAACTGGATACTGTATGTAGGGTTTCGATTTTCGTGCATGTCCCATTTGGTTGTGCTGTCTGTCTGTCCATCTGTGAATGTCCATGCTAGACTCATGGAAGAAAGACATTCTAATCGGAGAGTAGATGTTGAGGTGGTGACAAACCGCTCTGTCAACTCACGCTGACAATGAAATCGTCCGCCTGCAGAAACACATCTGGACCATTCTGTGGGCGAGCCTCAGCGACACTACTAGCCAAACTAAGCAGTTCACTCTGAGAGGAAAAAAATGCAACATTAACCTTTAATGAGAAGCCCATGATAAGACAAGAAAAACATTCACACATTTTTTAAGACAGTAAAATACAGCCATTTCATCAACCACTCTCATCAGCCACATCAGACTATGTGCCACATCAGACTCTCATTAGACTATACCCTCTCTCTCTTCCAAGTCTGTGACTGTCTCTCTCTGCAGTCTCTTCCCTGTTTCTCCCCAGTCTGCTTCACCAGGTCTTTATATAGTCTACCCTGTCTACTGTGTCTCCCTTATCTCTATCAGTCCCAACCCTGTCTCAGGGAAACCTGTCTTCTTTGTATTTACAGTCTTGCCACAGTGTCTCCTGTCTTCTGTCTCTCCCCTGGCTCTTCTCTGTATTCTGTGCCTCTAATTTCCATCTCCCATGTCTCCCTGTGGTCCCTTCTCTGTCTTCTGTCTCTTTCTCCTGTCTTGGTTTAACTGTTCTCTTGGAATACACAAGGTGTTTGGTCAGTCTCTCTCACCTGTGTTTTGTCAATGCGCTCCTTGGGTTGTGTTTGGCCTACGCATTTGTAGAGTTTGCGGCAGACAATGTTGCGGAGGATTGTCCGTGATTCAGCCAGCTCAGAGGAGGTGGAGTACAGAATATGCTCAAAGATGTGGTCTGAAACAGAGGACAGGATGTGCATTCCAGCCAACAGAAACCTATTTCAAAATGCAACAACTCTTTAACTTTTCAAAAAATATTACTTCTACATAATGGCAAGTCATTCTACCAGAAAACAATACTTAAACCCTGTGAACAGACAAGAAGTTCTCCAGATAGATGGCTTTAGGTCAGAGTTTTGGTGCAGTGGTATTCAACTCCACTGTAAGCCACAATGAATGGAACCCCTCCTTTACTTTGCCTGAAAGGATCAGCAGTAGACATGACTGACCAGTGAGTTTGGTGTAGGCCTCCACGTCATCTATAGCAGAGGAGATGGAGAACACCCTCCCTTCTGATCCTTCAATCTGTATGTATCTGTCGGCCTTCTCTAAAGCCTCTGTTATCCTGTGGGACAGAAGTCAGTCTCTGTTCACGGACGGAATCCAAACCAGAGCTTGCGTTTGCCAATGGAATATTGCATTTTCGGAACACAGGATGTAAATTGTATATTTGAAAAAAGAGCATTTAGCAGAATTTCTTCACACTAAAGCCTGTTTTATTTCATAAAACAAAAATTATATTATTATACAAAAATTGATCACATTAAAAACCAAGTTATTAATTTTACTGAGTCTGAGGAGTCTTGAGTAGAGAGACATACTTGCTAGCTTTACTGCTAGCTATTTTCTGTTTATCTTTTGATGACCTTATTTTCTCTACAGTTTCTCATGCTACGCTCAAGGCAGTGCATTTTCCTGTTATCGCACTGGCACTTTTGCTGCCTAAGCCCACTACTTCTGAAAATGCAGCGCCTTTGACTTGGAATGTATCCAAGATCACTTCTGTGATAGCTTCTGCATCTGTGTGGGGTAGTGATACATTATCAAGAGACAGGATTTTAGGGTGTGCATCCTTATAACACTTAAACATGATACATTTTATCAGCTGTTATGGTCACAGACACTTAAATTCAACTATTTTGTTGTGGTTCAACTCTAGTTCAATCATTCATGTTTTAGATGGACTTTTAAAGAATCACAAAGTGCAAATGACGTTAAGCTCAGAGTGGCCTTTTTGCAACACAGGTGTTTTGGACTTTTCCCCTGTATGTTTAACTCAGAATTCTGCAATAGCGTGAGCACTACCACACCTGTGAACAATTCACTCTACAAAAAGGGAAAAAGTGCAGTGTTGTGCAAATGGAAACTATAGGAGGCAGACATTTATGCCCTTAGAATATAGATATATTTTCTGCCAGACATCTTAGACTTAAAAGCTCTCAATCAATAGCAGATCATTTAGTAGCAGATGCACAAAAAAATGTAAAAATTTTAAAATTTAAAAAATTATGTTATTATAATATCCTATTCCACAGACACACATGATAAATGAGATCCCCGTGTTCGGCAGTGTAAATCTTTTGTTTGGTGTATTGCCTCCTGGCCAGGGGGGAGCATGACAATACTTACATCATCTCAATGATATTTCCAGTTTTGTGCTGATAAGCGTTGCGATGGAGGCAGGTTCGTGTGTGGAACATGTTGTACAGGTTCCCCACTTCCTGGAACAAGAGACACAAAAAAACTATTATTTCATTGAAAGGAAAAACATTATTTATGTTTGTTTGGCCACACACTGGCTGTATACCTTGCTGCATGGTGGAATACATGCTTACATGCATTGTTGGCTGTCAGGTCAGGGCTTAGTCATAGGTTCAATTGCATGATAACATGAAGCATGAAACATGTTTGTTTTCATAAAGTAAAATTTAAAAAATGAATGATAAAATTTAACACAATATAAAATTGAAAACTCTGATTTCAACCTAACAAACCTGATGGTGGGTCTGGACTGGAGGCTCAAAGGACTGGTCCTTGGCTTAAAAGTCTGGATCCTTCCTTATAAACCTGGTCCCTGGCTTAGAGGCCTCTATACTGTCTTAAAAACCTTAGTCCCTGGCTTTGAGGCTTCAATGCTGGTTTAAAAGCCTGTTTCCTGGTTTAGACGCCCTGGGGGTACCTTATCCCTGGTGCAGATCTGCCTCTTCCCTTCCACCTCGCATACACGTGCAAACTTCAGGGAGCGCCGGTAGTCAAAGTTGTTCTGGATGCCCAGGTGGTAACAGTCCCTGTCCCCAGAGGAATATGACCAAAACAGTCAGACAATAAGCATTAATGCTCTGCCACACTGTTGTGAATACGAACATTTCACAGACCTCAGACTTGAATAAGAACTGAAATCAAGTGGTTTGGATTGGGCAATTTAAGGACTAACATCACACATTATAGACATGGCAATTTCATAACTGTTTGAGTACACATGACAAGGTAAGTAACAAGCTTTAGTGGTGGACAAGGAATAGTAATTTTCTGCGTGCCAATAACTGTGCAGCCCTACTGCAGGAAAGCCTTTGGTAAAGTAAATGGCCTTTTGTTGAACTGATCCCCAGATCATCTTTAGAGCAACATTTGCACTTAATCCAAGGTTTCTCCCACCTGGCAAAATAATCCCACTTGTCTACATCAATGCCATTTCTCTTGTTTGCCACGATCTCGTACAGAAATTGCTTTTCTTCTGGTCTGCCTTTGTATGGCCACTGTGGGAAGAACACGCACGCTCACAGTTTAACCGTTGTATGTCTCTGTTTTGCAATCTAAGGGTCTGCCCGAGTGTTATTAGTACTGGTGTGTGTGTGTTTGTAAGTGTTTGCAAGTGTGCATGCCTGTGTGCATAGAGTATGCATGTGTCTTTGTGTATATGTGCAAGCGTGTGTGTATGTGTGTATGTGCATGTATATGAGTGTATGTTAGTACATGTGAATGTGTGTATATGTATGCATATGCATATGTGTTTGTGTGTATGTATGTGTGTGGGGGATAGCTGTCGCATTCATGGTGACACACTGGGGTCTGGTCCTGGCTGAGTGGGATATTGGGTTCCAGGGGGCCAGCGATCTGCTCTTTGATGAACACCAGATCCTCCGGCAGAACTAGGCCATACTGCTCCATCACTGGCTCCAAATCATTCACCTGGACCAGGTGATCAAACATCTGCACAGAGGCTATCTCGTGCTGGAACACAGACACACATACACACACACAGACACATGAATGCACAGACACACACATACACACAAACACACATATTATACACATGTCCACACACTCACACCACATGTGCACACGCATATACACACAAAGTGTTATTGATTACTGTGTGTAGCGTGACTGTGAAATATGAAACTGAATGAACTCTGTGGTCTTTCACAAGGAAAACAAAAGGTATCTAATGCCTATGTTACCTTCCATTCTGTGTCTGGGCGCACTTTTGGGATAAACGTTGAATCAAACATGTGAGAGAAAGGGCCATGACCTAGACACAGTCCAAGAGGAACAAAAAACATTTCATTAAGAAAAAACAGACCATTAGACAATTAAGATCAGAGTTTGGATTGAGTATGGAGTCAAGACAGGTGTTAAAGTATGTGTGGAGTTTGGGGAGAGGGTAGCGGTGTTAGGGGTAGGGCTGGGACTAAATAAGGAGTTTGACTGGGTATTAAGGTTAGGATTAAAGTTTGGGAAGTGGGCAGGGGTGTTAGAGATAGGACTTTCATTGAGTAAGGGGTCACGGAAGGTGCTGAAATTAGGGCTGAACTTTGGAGAAGAGGTGGGGATGTTAAGCTTAGGACAAGTATTAAGTAAGAGGTCAGGGTGGTAAGAGGTCAGGGTGGGTGTTAACATTAGACTTGAAGTTATGGTTATAGTTGTGGTTTAACGTTGAGTAAGGTGGAAGTGGTGCTCGCAGGTGCTCACCCAGGTCATGGCATAGCCCTGCAATCTGGACACACAAGATGTCTCTACTGCTGATGAGCAGCTCTGGCTGTTGTTCACACAGGATCTGGACCAGCTGTCCCGCCAAGTAGCCTACCCTGCACCCCAGAACCAACACAGTCACACCCTGCACCTCAAAACAACTAACAGAGTCACAACCTGTGTCATGAAACCAGTTAATACATATTCAAGATCATGTTTCTTAAAAGTCTGTAAGACTGTCAAACTTTCAGCTGCCAAGTAAATAACACAGTTTCTTGCATTTTACATTTACATTATTTCTACATGTCAAATTTCTGTACTGTTTGCTTATTTACATTTTAGCAAAACTAAACAAGCCAACACAAGAAAAATGAGGTTGCCGCATTGGGGTTTAGGAAGTGGGGTAGTTTAAGCTACGCACCTTCCCCAGCCATCTGCAAATTTCACTGTGCTTAATCAAACGAAGGTGCATTCAATTATAGCCAATGATGTCCTCTACACTGTAAAAGTACATTTTTCCTGTTTGTGCAATCACCTAGTTTGGTCTAACTTTACTGCCACTGATTGTGGATTCCTACTCTATCAGGACAGGACTCCATGAGCGGCCTCTGAGACTAGTTCAAAGACCCACCCCCAGACCACTTGGACTATGTGACTCTGCTATGCAAGTACATTGCAACAATGGCAGCTGTCATAAATGTTATTACCGGAGTTTGCTTTGGGAGACAGTCATGAACAATCAGTGGAGACAGAGATGGGAGTTACACTACACAAACCAACACAAGGACACCCTGCACTGGAAGCTTACCCAATAGAGTGCTCGAAGCGGTTGTGAGAAGCCCCGGGAACACAAAGTAGACTCCTCCCAGCTGCTTGATGTTGCGCAGTCTCTGGAACTGGGGCGTGTCGATGATGCGAACCAGCAGGGGATGCATTTCGATGTGGCCATGGATGGGGTCATTGAAGACCTGCGAGACAAATGTCACAGAGACCTGGTTAAAAACCTGGATGTCAGCACAATGTGAAATGAACAAATACCCAATTTTTCTGTTTACTGAACTCTGAAACAGCATATGCTATCTATCTGCTTTATTATTGCATTTTCCCATTGAATAATAATAATAATAATAATAATAATAATAATAATCAGAATAAACTTTATATATTTTTAGCTCAATATACTGAAAATATGTACAGTACTGTCATTTTGGTATGGTGTAATATATTTCTTCTTTGCATGAATACATTTGAAATGCATTTGCAACATGTTCAATCTGTTCTTGGGCTGAATAACATATTTTTCCAATTATTTACAGTATATTTCATTTTTGTATGGGTTAAAAATGTAATATGATCCGTCAGTTCCACCATTCCTACCTTCATGGTTTCCAGTGAAATCCGCCACAGCTTCTTAAAAGAGTGCAGAATCTGAAGCCGTACCCCCATTGGACTGAAAGAGAGCACAAACCCGCACATTTCTCTTTTGGTTCTCCAGTTTGTTATATGCCAAAAACCTACAAAAACTGAGTACATCTACCTCACCTCTGTATATCTTGTACAAACACTGCTCTGGCTGTTATATCTTTTATGTCCATTAAAATGTCTCAGAAATTATTGTATGCCTTTATGTATGCGTTCTTGCTACGTACAATGTTTGTGTAACTGAGATAAATGCAAGCCAAAAGCAATCTTCCATTTTATGTTGTGTTTAACTGGCAATAAAATCTTGTTTATTTGACTTTGACGTGATAGCTGCCATGCCATTCAGGCCTTGCCAACCTCTGAGCTTCAGCTGGCACAGGACAAAGTTTCTACTGTATAAGTCCCCTCACACACCCCCCCACCGCTCCCTTTTACCTCACACCCATCTTCTCCAGCTGTGGCTCTGTGAGGTATCGCAGACCCACACCTGTGATCTGCTGCTCTGTAGTGAGGGAGCAAACAAGAAATCTGTTAATCACAGAACACAGTTTTTTCCCATTTTTTTTCTGGATATCAGTTGATTTGCATACTGTATATTAACATATGACAGTGGGACACACAAAAGTAAGTAAAATTGAAAACAAGGCTGAGAAAAGAACAGTTCTGTGAGACTAAACTGTGTTTCACTTCAGGCATTTTCATGAGCAAAAACCAAGTCTCATAAAGTACACATGAATGACCTACAGTTACAAAAGGGGCAGTTTTCAAATGGCCAACTCTTTAAAAAACACAGAATAGTCAACAAATTCATTCAGTCAACACATGAACTGATAGTCAGAAACAGTCATAATAGGAGATGCATGTCATCTGTAAATTACGCTCTCTTCATGTGGACTGTAAACTCTTGACATTGTTATATCATAGCAGTGATGAACCTCTGCTGCTCACACACAGTAACATCTGTTTTTCTTCCATGCTCTGTGTTTGCAACATGAACAGTTTTCCATCACAATACCATATCTAAGATCACCAGCTCAAGCCGTGTTAACCTGTTAACCCTCCACGAATGCGCTGTGCCAAGAAAAGCACGCGCCATCCTAGCAGATGCGCAACACCCAGATTTGTCCCCTTTGCCACAACCCTGTAAAACAGACAAACCCTACTGTCTTGTCTGTTAGTTTGTGAGACATTTGTTCTGTTCGTATTGTTGTTTGCGTTTGTATGACCAGGGTCGGATAATAGGGTGTTTCGTATGTGGTTGCTTGAGAATTATGAAAAGTGCAAAAAAAAAAAAAAAAAACGATTCATGACAATTTCATAGCATCGGCCGCTGTTCATCTCCTTGTGCTCTCTTCCCTTCCCTGCTTGATGCTGCAGCGACTTGCATAAGCCTTCTCCGAAAATATTTACCAACTCTGAAAACAAGCAAAAAAGAAAAGATGACAAGAGATAACAAGAGTAAATAGAGGTTTTTTGTTTTACTTGGAATTCAAGAGGGAGACGGTATTGGAGACAGTCCAGACAAAAGAACAGCACAGAGCTCAACCGGTCATCGCGTCTCTACTATCACAATTGAAAAGCACACCCTTATTTTATATTTAAATCAAGTGTCATGTAGTCGGCTGCGAAACACGTCTGCGTAATTCGGAAACGCAATATGTATGGTTTCTATATGAGTTTCACTTTCACCTAGCAATATTTCCATCTCATATTGTGAAACATGATTATTCAGGATATGTATTTCTTAGGTAAGTATAGCTTACACAAGGCTTCATGTTTCATTTCTTAGCTAGCTAGATACAGTAGCCTAGAAAGTAAACAGACTGATTTAGATTTAATTTGCTATTTGCATTCTTGCTTTATTAATGTTTGTGTTAAGTTTATGGTGTACCAAAAATACACTTCGGTACACGCAAATAAAAATTCACCAACCATCTAGACCAGGGGTGGGCAATTCCGGTCCTGGAGGGCCAGTGTCCTGCTGTTTTTTGTTTTCATCTCTTAGTTACCTGTTGATCTTCATCTTGAAAACAGGTGTGCTTGCTCTTCAGTCAATTCAGAGATTGTAGTTAGTTGGTCAACAAGAAAAACAGCAGGACCATGGCCCTCCAGGACTGGAGTTGCCCACCCCTAATCTAGACGAATAAAGGCCATATGTCTCCTTTACGTTATACTAAACATATCTACAGTCGTATTCCATACTATATCTCTTGAATATTATAAACTTTTCGCTCAGTAACACTGCACATTCAGTTAGAAGTTTTCCAGACTTTACTCGAATGTTGCTTTGTCCGATTAATATTACCAGTTAACGGTAAGTTCTGTTTGATTGCTCGATCAAATTGCGATCCTCTTCACATTTGAGCTTTGGAACTGATGCCGATCAGGCTACTTACTGGAAAAAGAAACACATTGCCCAGAATTGAGTGGCGCCCATATGCGTGCAGTTGCAATACTAGGCATTGTAATCCCACACAGTTGTGGACAGAACGCAGAAAACACATCGGTGCGCTTTATTACATCGGCAGGGCATTTCTTCTCCATTGAATGATTGTCGCAGGTGCCATTTGCGCTTTAAGGGTATCATATTTACTGTCTTACGTTTCTTGCTAACCACATGTTATTGCTTGTCAACAAGCAAAGAAAGATGCATTACAAAATATTTTGCAGTTTAACTGTCCAGCAAGCAATCTAGTTTGCCTTCTGGCTCCCCAAGCTCTGTGCATTTAAGGCAGCTAGACCAACCTCGGAACTTCCCTTCCCAGTCACCAAAGCCCTCTCGATGAAGGTAGTGGCAAGTATCTTCTGTGTTCCAGTCCTTATAATCAATATGCTGCCATGACGCATCAGACAGGCGCTTCTTTGGAGCTTGGAAACTGTCACTTGTTATCGTTTCTTTTGTCGGACGTTTTCGGCTCTCCATGACAGCCAGAGACAGTTCGCAATAGGCAGTCTTAATCGCGTGCAATTTAGCCTACTTCTGTGATCTGCCCAACTTCTTCCCGTCTACTATGATGTCATGAGTCGGTTTCGCTAGTTCATGACATGCAAAGCTCAACCCACTCACAGGACGATTTCCCATTGGCCAGAACGCGCTTTTTCCCAGAGTCTCTCCTGGGTCACTTTCGTTTTATAGTGTTTCACGCTAGTTCAAAGAAGTCGATCCCCGATTCTGTCAGTTCAGTCTGTCATATGGAATTACATTCTGTTTATAAGGACATGTGAACGATAACAGGAGTGGCCATCGTCGACCGCCGACATCAGAAATGATTTATTTGTTGACAATAGCCCTTGCTTGTAATAAAACTATCTGATGTGTTCACCTCTCATTTAGTGCATGTGCTAATGGGTGATCTCTGTATCAAACCTTGTCTAGTAAAGCTGTCTGCGCCGTGGATGAGCACTTGTCTAATATGCCAATCAGTTTGTGATTTGGCAATTGGGCCTTCCCCCACTTTCTCTACGGGTACGTTTCCTCAACGTTTTAGCAAGTAGGCTAGGCTACCTGTGATATCTCCCCTAAATCAATCGTGCTATTTTCCACATCTTTATCATTTTCAATGGACGTCTGGCCAGTAAGTAATTAATCGCACCAAATTACATTTACTGATTTATGTTAGGTTTTAATCTTCCGACTTGCTATTTATCACTCTGAGGCAGCACATAGTTCACTATCGCAAAGGTATGGAGAAGAGGAAACAGCCTTAGACCTATTCCCTGTGTTATTAAACCTACATGGATACAATGTATCTGACTCACTGATAAATCTATATCCGAGCCCAGCTTAGAACAACGCTTCCTATGGAACAGCTATCGCAGCAGGCCTTTTGTAAACATTACCTCGAATTTATCATCTTAAAGCCATGTTTGGTAGACATCTAGATCTGTGCTGGGGATCACATTGGATGAAGATACGTTGAGCCCGTAAATTCTTTCTGGCCTCTGTTTCTAAAAGTTTATCGGTGAACTCAGGCCTGGCTCTATGGGAGCGCTTAGGGGTGCATTGCACCCCCAGACGGACCTCAGTGCACCTCCAGTTGTCTCCTTATTTACTGATGTCCACACAGCATTTATTACGTTTTTTAAGATATGACGTTTTGTGCCCCCTCGTGGATTGCAATTGCACTCCCCTGTATTTTCTCCTGGCGCCTGGCCTGGATATACTAAAGGTCTTGCTCCCTTTTGTACAACAGGGAGTAATGTGAAATTACCACTTTTTTTCACGATATGTAATGCCTAATCATTCCACCCTACCTCTCTGACTTTCTGATAGATAGTTTCCTCAAGATAACCTTCTGACTTTTAGAACTAGTCATAGTAATCTAAGAATTTACAAATTTGACCCAGAAACTTACCTGGATCCAATGTACCCTGTTTTACAAGAAGCCACAGCTGTCCGTGCATGGAATTATTTTGCCATCTAGTGGTCGTATAAGAAAACACACCCTCTTTCACTTTCACTTCCGCTTTCACCCAGATTAAAATAAGGGATGTTATTTGTTGTCCTAAAAAGGAATTCCATCCAGAAGCGCCCTTCGTTTTCACACCCCTCTTTAAACAGGACAAACACATCTACTGCGTCATTCCACTTTAACTACTTAAGTTATCTGACAATACTTTTTCATGATGCAGATGCATTTTGATTTAGGTTGATGTTTCTGACAGATGTATGATGTATGCACACACCTCTGTAATAGCTACTGTTACTAACAGTATGTGTTGTAGTTCAACATGTTAACTTGTTCCATGGCACAGATTTGCAGACATTACAGGCTATAGGGAAGCAACCTCTGTCCAGCAGAGGGAGATATTCCCTTCTTTGTTCTCTGCGCTCTGTCTGCACTTGTTCAGTGTTTTTTTTATAACATGCCACATAGGACCATAGGGGTGTTTGTAAGTATAATTAACCAGGTCAATCTATTTCTGCTCAGCTGGTCCTTCCCCTCCCTGCAGAAGTGTGTAGTTTCCTGCTCCACACTCTAGCTGATGGCTCCACGAATCGGCCATAAACCCATAAAAGAAGAGGTTTCCCGTCACGGACAAGCTTTGGCTCAAGCAGTGGGCATGGCATTGGTGGGGGGCGTGGTGTTGAAGTGTGGGCATTAGTTGGGGTGCAGTCTGTAATAAGCTTGTGTCAGTCTGTTAAGGGAACTGTAAAACAGCCAGAGGCTGTTTTATTGAGAGGGTGAGTAAGGCTGGTAAGGAATTCTACTCTACCATAATGATTAAAGGGTGGCTTTGCACATGTTGACAGTGGTTATGTTGTTAGCCTGGATGTACACTATGACATCTCGATGCACACAGTCATTTGACACAGTGTAAGAGGTCAAACTTCTCATGCTCTGTTACCCATTCATGTAGGCCCCAACAGTCTCTGTATATGTGTGTGTGAGAGTAAGTGAATGTCTACACAAATGAATGTGTGTGAGTGTATTTATACATATTTGTATGACACGTGTTTGTGTGTGTGTGTGTATATATATATATCGATATCTATACACACACAGGGGAGTGGTGGTGGAAAGGCGTTATGTGCCTGCAGAGTGGCTCCATTTCCTGGTGGACTGGAGCCAGGCCAGATCTTCCAGCCAGTCTGCATCTACACACCTGTTACCCATGAACTCTCCCCTGGTTTATTTAAGCCTCCCCAATCTCTCAATGCGGGGGAAGTACCGTTGCGGGAAAAGTGTGAGAGTGAGAGTGAGAGTGTAGTGTTTGGACTGAGCTGACAATTGAATCTGTGTACTGAATAATTTTGTATGAGAAACTGCATTCGTGTGTGATCCTGGATTATGTGTGACTATGCTCTTGCCTGCTGACTTGGATTTGTTTGCTGCACTGGGAACCAGCTTAGCTGGTCAGTAATAGAGAGGGACTGAAGGAGGTGCAGGTAGGATTCAAAAGGAGTGAGAATTTGCTTTCTTTCTTTTTTTTTGCTTTCTTTTTTGTGCCACTACTGTGGACAGTGCATATACCTGTCACAATAAAAATCCTACAGTCCTTTTCATATTACATTATTATTTGCCCTGTTATTTTATTGCACAACCCTGTGCCTCACCTCTGGTCCTGTCAGAAATATGTGTATATATACACATATAAAGTCCCTTGGAAAAGCAAAAAAAGAAACCTCAAAAATCTCACAATTGAATTACTTGTAACTGAATTACAAATGATACATTGCTGTTTGCATAAGTAATCAACCCCCACACATTAATATTTGCTAGAGCCACCTTTTGTTGCAATAACAGCTTTAAGTCTTTTGCTGTAAGTATCTATTTGCTTTACACACTGTTTGGGATGATGTTTCCCCATTCTTTTTAGTAGATTTGCTCCATGTTGTTCAGGTTGGTTGGGTGATGCTTGTTGACCGCAATTTTGAAACAGCGCCACAGATTCTCAGTGGAATTGAGATCAGGACTTTGACTGGGCCACTGTAGGACATTCACCTTTTTCTTATTGAGCCACATCAATGTTGCTTTGATCTTGCATCTGTGATCATTGTCATGCTTAAAGGTGAACTTTCTCCTAAGCTTCAGTTTTTTAGCAGACTGAAGCAGGTTCTCTAGCAGTATTTCCCTTTATTTTCCTCCATCCATTCTTCAATTTTAACAAGATGCCCAGTCCCTGCTGATGCAAAGCATCCCAACAGCATGATGCTGCCACCACCATACTTCACTGGAGGGATGGTGTTTCCTGAGGCCAGGTTTGCGCCTCATATAGCACTTTGAATTTTGGCTAAAAAGCTCTCTCTTGGTCTCATCTGACAACAAAAACATTTTCAAACATCTTAGCTGCTTTCTGGAAAATTCCAGATGTACTTTGAGATGGTGCTTTTTGAGTAATTCTTTCTCTCTTGCCACCCACCCATACAGTCCAGTCTTATGCAGTGCTCTTCATAGTGCACCTTCTTCCACTCTTAGTCACTGAACTCTGTATCTCCTTCAAAGTGATTATTGGCCTCCCCATGGCTTCTCTCACAAGTCTCCTTCTTGCTTAGATGCTGAGTTTTGAGGGACTGCCTTTTCTAGGTAGTGCTTGGGTGGTGTGATGCAGCTTCCACTTCCTGATTATCGATCCAACAGTGCTCACCGGGATATCCAAACACTTGGATATTATTTTGTACCCATCTCCTAATTTATGTATTTGTATTGCTTTATTTCTAGCTTCCACAGAATGCTCTTTAATCTTCATTTTCACACCTTTGCTTCAGATTCACAGCCTGACCAATTATAGAGGGCATTTTCTATCCAGAAAATGTGACAGTTACTTTCATGGTACACAGGTAGAGGCCAATGGAAAGGCAACTGCAGACACAGCTCGTCCGCGTTCACCTGGTCACCTGAGACACTACCACCTAAGGAATTTTTGTACGTCTTAAACCTTGTTCTCCATTTAAAAATAATTTTATGGTTTAATGCACTTGTACTGTATCTCTACTAGCTAGCTTGTACCTTGTCTGGCCAACTATTGAACTAGGTCATGCAGCCCGTCTAATATTGTTGACTCCTTACATGGCTTATTGCTTGTGTTGTACTCTGCCTCACTTGTAAGTCGCTTTGGATAAAAGTGTATGCCAAATGAATAAATGTAAATGTAAATGTAACTGTGTCTTCATTAGGGTAATTCTTTTCATCTGTGTAAACTTGACTCTTCCAGTGCTCAGGAGTTGAATACTTATGCAAACAGCATATTTCAGTTTGTTATTTTTCTCAAAAATATATTCACATAAAACCAATTTCCTTAAAAGAATTAACTCAGAGTTTCATTGTTTTTGAATAAAATATCACACAGAACAAAATTTCAATGTGTCATTTGTAATCCAGTAATTAAGTAGTAATAAATAAATAATAAAAACTGGAACACGTGTCCCAGGTCAGGAAGCATCAGTTGTGAGGTGATGGCTGTGCAGCTGTGGGTCTGTTTGATCAGTTGCTATGAGAACAGGTGCAGTTTTCCCATGGGTGAGAGGGAACCCCTGTGAGCCCCTTTCATTCCCGACCACCTTCTGAACCCAGACACTTTTCTGGCTTCCCCAAACCTTTCCTCATTGCTATCAGAATGCAGAGCTTTAATATGTAAAGATTGACAGATTTCTGCTGAAGGCCTCATTTTGCGACTATCAATGCAAAGCTCCAAGCCAAATGCAGTTATGGACATGTATTGTAAATTTGCATTTTGTGTCTGGAAAGACCTCCAAACTAAATGGAGAAGTCATGATGAGTGCATTACATGATATTACCATGTTACTGTACTTTGTCCTTTAACTTTATGATTACAATAAAATTTTGCCCACAGTGACATAAATTGCTTACATTTTTTATGTGTCAACCATGTCTTCAGCTGAGAATGTACTGAAGAAACTCAGGTTCAGCATCATGTTCAAGGGTACAGCAGCTGTGCTTTACTTGGGAACTGAACCTGCAGGTTCAGCTCCTTAACCATTGTTTGATGGGGTAAGTGGTGATAAATGATATCTCTTTGTATCTAATTTATTACTGGTGTAATTCAGAATGCAAGCAGCATGCTTCAACACATTAGTGAGGAACGATCGGGTTGCCACTGAATAAATGAGATAAATCGAATAATGTGGGCACTTTGTCCACAGTTCCGAGGGGAAAAAATGTAGCGCAATTCAGTAGCGTCCTCAAAGGTCTTGTTAACCCTGTCCATTTTGCCCTGTCCTTAATAAGTGGCAACAGAAGGATTTCAGAGTCTGACTGGTGTCTGAGTCGGTTGTGTTTAAATATGAGGGTATGCGTCTATTGTTCCAGATGGAGAGGAGGGTGTGTGTGTGGGGAGCGGGGGGGAGGTATGCCTCAACAAACTCAAAATAGAAAGACAGCTGAAGGCACCCATATCAGGGTGGGTGCTGAGACTTAACACAATGCAGACAGGCCATTGTCTGGAGTCGTGGGGGTAATGGCATCAGTGTCTTACCCAAACAAGTTGCTAACAGGCTGATCAGCTCATAGTCTTCTGCCTTAAAAGGGGCTTGGGGTGGGGTGTGTGTCAGTGTGTTTGTGGGGGGCAGGGTGTTAGCAGCTAGCAGTTTGTGAGATCACATACAGAAACAGCACAGGCATTAGCTAGTGTCTGCACCTTGTGTGTCAGTGTCGCCGTAGTGATGGACTGATGACTCAAACCCTGGTCTCACCACCCTCTGCTGTCATTGAGGGTTTTACAGGATGTCACTCGTGGGATTATTGACATATTAGAGGTGGCATTAGCAGGTCATTTTTTATTGTATGTTGGTACTTTACAAACAGGCTACCACTGTGCAACAAATAAAGAACTCATAGGAGAATTATTTCCTTTTTCGTATCAGCTTCAGTAAAGGTTGAATTTAAAGATATTAACTTTTTTTGGGGGGGCTGTATGCGATTGGTGGACTGTGCACTTAAGCCCCATCTCCCACTGTCTCGGTCTCTAAGCATGCTGGCATTTGGTGCATGATGATCTAAAACAACTGTACCCTTTGCAGCAATCCTGCTTCTGATTCCTGGAATCTCTCTTTGTGGCGATATTCCAAGAGTCCCTTTTGGGGTCAGCCGATGAGATCACAGCATCAGTGGATATATAACAGCTGGAATGCTTATCCAAAAACCAACAACGCAACCTGATTCTCAGAGTGATACATAATATAGTAAAGGCTTTTCGGTATGTCCCCGTTACACCAATGTTGATATTCGATAGAGAATGCTTAATATTTTAATGTAACCACACTCTACTCAGGGCTGAGAAAGCATGCATGTGTCTCATTGTTCTATTGGTTATTAACGTTATAAACTTTTTCATCTCCAGCAGCCTTATCAATCCCATACCTCCTCAGAACACACACCCACAAACTGTGATGATGCGATTCGTGAAAATTTTGAAAGGTCTTTTTGGATTGGTTTTAAATTTTCCTCTGTTTGATAACCAGTCTTGTTACATGAGTACAAATGGACCAGGGAATGCAAAGGCCTTTCCCTAAACACACGCCCTTATTTTAAGGATGCCAAGTGATGTCAATGCTCATGGGTCCACCATGTTCTAGAATGGTGTCCTACGGCTTTAACAATAGACCTCTCCTCTCCCCAGTGTCTCCTCATCAGAAATGTTGGCCAGTGATGGAGAGGGGTCTAGGGGAGTATTTTAGTCTATTTTGGGACACTGAATCCCCCCACCCCACGAATACAAGGACAATCTTCTACTGTCCAGGTCAGGATGCACTCATCTCCAAATTATAACTGTACATATGTGTGCATGTCTCAAATTGTTACATCAGGCAGATAAAACTGTGGTGTGGAGTCTGAAGTGGGTTTCATTGTTGTTCATGGCAGGGGAAGGTGTGCTGAAAATAACTGTCCTCATGACGGTGACCATTTTGTACACTCAGCTGCCCATCTGTCTTTACTGTGGAACAATGCATTCCAAAGTAAGGCAACAGACATATTACCAAGCAACAGCAACAGATCACCGCCACACACAATGAGGTTGCTGATCCAGTGGCCATTTAAAATAGTCTAACCTCATTCCTCAGCCAGTCTGCTGTTGGTGAAGTTTAGCCAGGCAATAACACCAGTTTTCACTCAGGAAATGTAATTGCTTCCAAAACTGACAGAGGAAACATTTTAAAGAAAGAACAGAATAGGTTTTGGATGTCACACTTCCAAATTTGTGGATAAGTGAGGGGAGGTGTAGACACAGATTTGTTATACATTACCACAACCTCATTAATGCAATCTGAACATATACACAGCCTTGAAACCTGCACCTCTGTCAATCCAGTCTAATAATGGCGAGGAGATTCACATTCAAGTCCTTCAAAGATTTCAGATTTAAGTCAGAGATGAAAGGCCAACAGGAAAAACACCTGTATTTGTCTAAGTTGTGAGTCCAGACCTCCTCACTGACTTTGGTGTGAAACAAATGACCCCTGCATGAAGCACACAGGATTTCTCATGAAAAGTTTTTTCATCATGAAAATGTGTGTAAATATACTGCAAAGAGGGCAACAAGTAATAACCTCAAAGACAAAGTGTGAGTCAAATCTACAATTTAATATGGCATGCATATTCTGTCAAAAATGTGACAAAAACCAGATTTTCAAAACATAATATGAAATTAATAACACATCATTATACTTATTAGTAACATATCATTGTCCAAATGCTCACCCAGATACAAGCAATAGGCCTCATGGAGCTCACAATACAAAGTTCTGGAATTTGCTATGATGTCATGGGGCAGATCCAATCCTCTTGCCATAGATGCCTTTCTGTATCTTCAATGTTCAATCCAAACCCTGAACCTCCTGTTATTTAAAAAACACAAAGGATCTTTAGCAGTTGTTGTGTGTACTGCCCAAACCCCCAAGCATAAACAGCTAAACCTGTTGGATTTGTAAGTGAACTGAATCCCCCTCATTTGAAATAAACATGTGCATTTTGTTAGTGGAGAGTTGGGTTCAAGTGATTTCAAAGAAGAATGTGTGCAACATAACTTTATATGCTACTACACAGCTCTGTAGATTCTCCATTATCATCATTAGTAGTAGCAATAATAGTAGGTGCAGTAGACGTAATAAAAGCTGCTGGACCCGTAATAGAAGCAGTAGTTAATTTAGGGATCTCAGCCTTTGCTAAAATCAGCTTGATTACCTGTATCAACAGTATACCAACCATTTCACAGGGTTGTAACCCTGTACTGTGAGTAATACTGGACTCTGTGAGATTTACAATTGAATGCAAAGGCATGCATTTCTTTCATTGCTATGAACTTGACACTAGTTCCTTGAATGACAATAGCCCGATATATAGAAAGACGCTGCCCTTTTGATTGCAGTAATCCCCACTATAATACAATACCGTTATAAAAATAGCCTTAGGCTTAGGTTTGTGGCCAGATAAAAACGCTGCTTGCCTTTTGTGTCTATAGAGACACACGATCAGAACCAATAGGCTGAGTAGGAGGTAACACATGGGAATTTCTGACATATCTCCCTTAACCCTGACCTTGACAGAGACAATAAAAGGGGGGGCGCCCCATGCCGACGGTCCAATCCGTTGTGTGCGCTCTAAGGTTAGTACCTGGCTGTCCGTGCATTGCGTTTCACCATGCCTACTGACGCTGCGCGTGGGTTTTAGACTGCTTCTATAGACTTCTATAGATTCCAGGACATTCCGTGGACATCATTTGTTATCTAGGTTTAACAACAAACATTAAAAACGTTATTGCAGTAAAGGCAGTTCACATAATTTTCTTTACACACCTTAGTCGCAAGCATGCGTGACCCCTCCACACAGAGAGGGTAACAGTTTACATCCAATAGTATTTATATGCAGTTACTTGGATTCAGATACAGCGTGTGTATCATTTTGTTACTTAAAATATCTGCGCAGGTCTTATCATCCGGAATAACTACCCATTCTACTAAATTCTAATGTTTTTTTCAAAGTTGACTGGCTTTCAAGATTTCAAGCAGATTAAAACACCACAGATAAGTGAGAGTGGCTGTAATAGCAATTCGACAGGCAAAATAATGTCAAAACCCGAATAACATTTTAATCTTGTGTATCTCCTTTTTTCAGGGAGTTTTGAAAAGTCTCCTGCCGGTGGGTCAGTACTGTGTCTTGGTCGGACTGCGGAACTGCCACCATGGCCCGATTACTGGATATGAAAGAGTTTGGAGAAGCTGCCAACTACCTCCGCAAAACAGACCTGGAGCTGTTGGCTGTACAGACCGTGGCGTTCGACGGTAGTGTCAGAGAAAACCTGTAGCTATTACGTTCCCATGTTTACAGCTCTGCTAAGATAATTACGTCGCCTTTTTGTCTCCTTCAATTCGCGATTTTTAAATACACACTGGAGCAACAACCAGATTTTCGTGGTCGTTTTTGAATTTCACGACAGTTTCATTAGCCGAACTATATATGTGTATCGAAACACATATTACGCATATTATTTCAGAAATTAATTAATAATGAAAATCAGTTGGTGGTAGGTACCCTGCGTACATTTGGGGTCATGTGACCGAAACTGAAGCTGACGGAGATTAGAACGTAATCATGATTCTGAAGTTGCGCGCAATCTTGCAAAGAACTCCATCCACAATTTTGCGCACTGAATGACGGCACCTCTCCCTCCCCTGCTCAGGTAAGAGGAGAGCATGGGTGCCCGATGAGAAGGAGGCGTACATCGAGGTTGAGATTAAGGAAATTAGCGGTGATAAAGTCATCGTCGAAACCAAGGATGGAAGGGTGAGTGAGCTTGGCTCATTGAGCTTGCAGTTGTTTTTGGAGAGTTGTTATCAAAATGTGTCTCTTAATAACACAATGGGCTATTTAGGGATTTTCAGGAGTTGAAGCCAACTGGAATCAGATGCAATTGAAAATCAGAAGCAGCATAGAACAAAACAGAAACAGACCAGCCTTATAATTTGCATTTAGGTTAATAGATCAGATTTCAGTTAGATCAGTCTGCAGTGGTTTGAGTGCAACATCATACCTATATATTCATTGTAGCTGTTAATTCATGCTACCACATGAACTGTTTGTACCATCTCTTGACCAGACCCTGACAGTAAAGGAGGGTGACATTCAGCAGATGAACCCCCCAAAGTTTGACATGATTGAGGACATGGCCATGCTGACGCACCTCAATGAGGCGTCCGTGCTCTTCAACCTGCGTCGTCGCTATAGCAACTGGATGATATACGTGAGTTTGGCCACCCCCTTCACGTTTCAGACAGGAATGAATGTTAAAGGATCACCTGACCACAGAAAGAAGTCAGGAGATTCATATCATTAGCCTCAGAGACCTGGTTTAAGTGCATGAACTCTGTCAATACCTCCTGCTCTGATTCACCAGGGCAACTCCACAACCACCCCCCTCACACCCCCACCCATTTCAGAATCTGTCCCAACATCTGTAGATTGAAAAACTGGAGACCTGCCCTGTCAAAGGGGGCTCTATTACATTCCTTAACTCATAAAAGT
Organism: Megalops atlanticus; assembly: GCA_019176425.1. Taxonomy (NCBI): domain Eukaryota; kingdom Metazoa; phylum Chordata; class Actinopteri; order Elopiformes; family Megalopidae; genus Megalops; species Megalops atlanticus. The sequence continues at coordinate 20,611,680 of CM032879.1, forward strand.
AACATTTTTGTTTTCCCTGCAGACCTACTCTGGGCTGTTCTGTGTGACGGTGAACCCTTATAAGTGGCTGCCGGTCTACACTGCTCCTGTGGTTGCTGCTTACAAGGGAAAGCGCCGCTCTGAGGCTCCTCCCCACATCTACTCCATTGCTGACAATGCCTACAATGACATGTTGCGCAGTAAGAGACCTGCCTTTGTTGTAACTGCTGTGTTACTTTGTGCCTTGTGGACTTCATCTATCAGGCGCGACACTTAATTAGAATGGCTTCGCATCTTGTGACACATGTAACGCAGCACAATTTCCCTAAGAGCAATTTGACTGAAGCCAGTTTTGGGAACCACAATTGTGCTGCGTCTGTGATTTCAGGTGTAAAGTCTTTAGGTCTATAGTCTGACCACTACTCCACATTAACTCATACCAATCCTAAATTTATTGATGGGAAAATGAGAGAACAAAATAGAACCCCCCATCAGTGGCTCACTACTGAGAACCAATCATACTGTTTGACTGGAGTACAAGTGTTTTGATTAGGCTAAACAAGCCAGTGATTTACAGCACATAGTAGTACTACACATTGTGGGTTTTCATAAAGTCTCATTCTTCCCTCACCATCTAAAACCCTAGGATCGTTTAAAAACTCCCACATTAGTCATGGGTGAAGACAGTGCACCAGATGAAAACTGCACAACTTTTCTGTGGCTTTACTTTGACAATGCTTTGCTGTTTCTCCACAGATCGAGAGAACCAATCAATGCTGATCACGTAAGTCCAGTTCATAGGCACTGAATATTCTTACACCCCCATCTCCACTTTAATTCAAGTTATGGGAATTTAGACCTCATGAAGGCTAAAGTGGGTGAGACTATCCTGTGTTATCAGTGACTCTGATGTGAACTGATCATTAGTTGTTTTTTTTTTTCTGAGAAAAGTGGTTTGTTCCAAACTGTTAAGAGATTGAGAAGGGGTAGCTGCACCCATTAAGGAGTTCATGAAGCTTCAATCTCCCATGATTTCTTAATTCAGATGTGAGATTATTAGCCAGCATGTTAGAAAGCATGTAGCTAGCAAGTTAGAGTATTTATGTGCATGGGAGGAATGTGGAACTGACTTGATTAAAACTTTAATATTTTTGGTCAAACATACTGATATATATAAATTTTTAAAAAATGGTTAAATGTCCTTTTTGATTTTTTTTTAAATTTCTTGTTTATTCTGCAGTCTGTCTCTGTTCATAAGCATTAAAATTTGTGTTGTTTTTGGAAGCAGTGCTTTTTTGCCTTTTAAAATATTTTTATTTCTTTTACATGAAAAATTCAGGATACATAGTTTTGGTTCAGCTGCAGCATGTGGCTAATTGTGACTTTTTTGTTGGTTTTGTTGTTTTGTACATATTTTTTGTCTACCACACCTAGCGGAGAATCCGGTGCTGGCAAAACTGTAAACACGAAACGTGTAATTCAGTATTTTGCCATTGTAGCTGCCCTGGGTGAAGCAGCCACCAAAAAAGGAGTAAGGCCAAATGCTCTACAGTTTTGCCTATTTTTTTCCACCCATCCTTTTTATCAATTTTTAACTCTTCACTTTAATTTATTTTTGAGGGCTTGCTCAGTGTTGTAAGGGTTGTGTGTTTTTTTTTTTTTGTAAAACACCTTCCGTCATTTGAAGCCCTGCTCTTACTGTCTTATTACCTATTGCTGATCCCTGTGGTTTTTACAGTCCGTTTTTTTTTTTTCCCTACCATTGCCACCCCTTTCTTCCTTTCCTGAATTCTTTTTATTTTTAATATATTTTGTCATTAACATCTTGAATTCTCTCCTTTTTTGATTTTCACCCCAGTCCTGGTTTTATATCCATTTTTCATCCTGAAACCTGTCTCGTCCACTCATCTTCCATTCATTCCAATAGAAATACAAAGCCGTGTACACAAGCTTTAAAATAGTGTTCCAGAGGTATGTTGCCAAAATCAGGTGTTCATTAATTAACAAACAATAATCTAGTATTAGTAGAAGATTATTAAATTTAACATCATTAAAGTGGTTTGTAATGTTTCTGTTTATCTGTTAAACATTATTTCTTCTTAAATACCTCTGCATGTTCTCTCATGAACTGTTGAAAAATGTTACTTTTAAACTTAAATTCTCAGTCCATTAAGTATCACTATTTGATCATAAGAAATAGCTTCAATGATACATGTATCTTTATTTATGGTAACATTTGTGTTTTACAGGGGCCTGCCACTAAAACAGGGGTAAGTTATTTTATTTGTAATATTGCTGTTCAAGAATAAGAATATTATATTAACAAAAAGGTACCATAGCAGTAGCAGTACCATTTAACTATTCAGAAATATTCAAAACCTCTTGTTCCTGTCTTAGTAAGTACCCAGTGTCATTTCTGTCTCTGTCTTTCCCTCTCAGGGCACACTTGAGGACCAGATCATCGAGGCCAACCCGGCCATGGAGGCTTTTGGCAATGCCAAAACTGTGAGGAATGACAACTCCTCCCGATTTGTGAGTTTGAGAAACAAGGGTTTCTTCATTACTTCATTACTCAGTTAATCATTAATTAATTTACTACTGGAGGTCCATACAGAGCTTGGGGGACCAAAAAGTTGGTTTCAGATATTTAAATATTAAATATTTAACTGCTCCCTTCTTACCCCACCCCTGAACCTACCCCACCCCACAGGGCAAGTTCATCCGAATTCACTTCGGTCCCTCAGGGAAACTGGCCTCTGCTGATATTGATATCTGTAAGTGTAGTGTACTGGAGTGATTGCCAATCAATGCCAAGAGCGCTGTGACCAGGTTTTCCACAATGACAGTAATGCAGTGTTCTTTTTCATCATGACTTAACCAGTTCCTAATAAGAAAGGAACTGTTGTCACTGTTACTGGTATAAACTAGTTACATCAGTTACATAAGTTTTATCACTTATAGAAGTTAATACCACTTTGTATGTTGAATGCCCCCTATATTTTAATACTAAACATGTTATTATGGAGAACTCCCACTCTAAATAAATGTAAAACAGTTGAATATCCACTATTTAGAAGACTGGATGTATTTTTCTGTTCATTCTAAATGTTCAGACTGTTGTATTTATTCTCTTGGTAGATCTTCTGGAAAAATCCAGAGTGATATTTCAACAGCCCAGAGAGCGCAGTTATCACATCTACTACCAGATCATGTCCCAGAAGAAGCCAGAGCTTCTGGGTAGGAACAACGTTTAGGAGTGATCCACTGTCAGAATGAGAAATGCCTCTGTGCTTGTCATGTGCCCCCACCTATTTAGAATTACCAGTGCAACAGTTAAAATATGTTATAGACCATTCATTTATATCTAAAATACAATACATGTTAAGTGAAATACGATGCACAAAGATTTTTGTTTGCTGTTGGCCATTTGTTTTTTGGTTTAGCCCCACCATATTCACACAAGCCAAACGTAAAGTATGCCTGCTCTCACCACATAATGGAGGCCATGTTTGAGCCTGCAGCACATGATCAGTAATCGCGATTCACGTGGCATGAAGATGCACAGAGTTCAAACACTTCCCCGAGTCAGGGATCGAGTCTGTCAAAGCACAAAAGCACATGCTGCCAGTTAACAAGTTCACCTGGTGTTGCTCTGTCCTGCAGACATGCTGCTGGTCTCCAGCAACCCCTATGACTTCCACTTCTGCTCACAGGGAGTGACCACAGTGGAAAACCTGGACGACGGACAAGAGCTGCTGGCCACAGACGTAAGAACAGCTCAGATGAATGGTGTAACACTGAGAGCAACCACCATAAAAAATACAGGATGACATCCCCTTCCTTGAGTTTAGGAAAGATTTTTGCTTCTAATGAAGAGAGGGTCCCCCTCATGATCCCCCTAATGGGTTGAGCTTAAGCTGTCAGTCACTGACATGTAAAATTCAACCAAAAGAATCTTTTGTCCCTTACAAAATAGTGATTAGTTCAAGTCAGTAGGTCAATGATAGTTCAAAATAACTCCATACGTTCATGTGTTCATGAAGCCATACTGTCCCACTGTGAACAGTTTTGACTGAATGGAATTCCAGGAGTTCTGATTGGCTGTTCAGATGAATTCTCTGGTCAGGTGATTACAACCAAAGCTGGGTCTGAATCCAGAACCCTCCAGTGCCCCCCCCCAGGACTACAGCTGGCGTAGCACTGCTCTTGAAATGGCAAGCCTGATGCAAGTTTTCTTTTTTCTTCCTTTCCCAGAATGCTATGGACATCCTGGGCTTCAGTGCTGAAGAGAAGTATGGCTGCTATAAAATAGTGGGTGCCATAATGCACTTCGGCAACATGAAGTTCAAGCAGAAGCAGAGAGAGGAGCAGGCTGAGGCTGACGGCACTGAAAGTGAGACACACTGAATAGTGGCCAGTCAGAACCAGAACCTCCCAAATAAAATGCAACCTAAACTCTTATCAAATTTTTTGCTACCTGTTATATTATGAATTATCTTGGCTGGCAGATGTCCTTAAGGAATGCTAGCTCATACCTTTTCTTAATTTATTAGGAATTTGTAGAACTGTGTATTTACTGTTAAGGTTAAGCGCCATGCTCACATGTCCAATGGCACCAGGGCATGAAATCTGCCAGCTCTTGGTAGATACCATAACCACTTTTATACAGTATTACATAACAGTGAAAACTAACATGTCATCAGCCATCTGTTCTTCACCATGTTTGCACAAGGCTAGAGAACTTCTGATCTGTGTGAGATGTTTAAACCTTGTGGACCAGTTGCAACAACCTTAGCAGAGACTCCCATATTAGGGAAAACTATTTTATTTATACTTTAGTTCAGTTTCTAAGTTTCTATGTCACATTTATTCAGTTTAGTTCAGTATTGCTAAGTCGTGTAATGGCCTGAACACCAAGTTTAGACCTCATCAACTGGTGGTGGCATTCAACCCTGTGTCCTCATGTGTGATATGGGCATGATTTTTGTCTAGGTGCAGACAAGGCCTCCTACCTGATGGGGGTCAGTTCAGCTGACCTCATCAAGGGACTCCTGCACCCCCGGGTCAAGGTGGGAAATGAGTGGGTCGTCAAGGGACAGAATGTCGAACAGGTGAGGGATCCCACGTTGGTATGTTAATCACTGAATTCATTCAATGACATGATGTTGTAAAGAAAACGTTTTGTTGTAAATGAGACTGCTAGAGTGCCATGTTACAAGAGCAATAGGAACCAGGGCAAATCTGAATCACTGACAGCCGTAGCAGAGACAGAAGTCCAACATGTTAGTTGGTGAAGTTACAGTAACAGTCAAAAGTTCGGACACACTTGAAGATAAAGATAATGGGAAACATGCATTCAAAGACATTTTTGTCTAAAGACTTACGCTTAAATGCTTGAAATTTGTTTCTTAGACAAATATAAACGGTGAAGCTGATGCCTATGCATGATTTTCTTTCCAAAAAATTATTTTTAAAAATAGTTTTTGGCTCCTTTGAAGAATCTAAAATATAAATTAGTTTTGATTTGTTTAACATTCAATTTGTGTTATTTTATAGTTCCGGTGTATTTATTATTATTCTAAAATGCAGAAAACAAACAAAGAATAAAAGTTGTGTCCACAATTTTGACTGGTACTTATATAATGTTGTATGGTGCTAATGGGGGATTGTACCACTGTACCAATGTTTAGATGCTGTGTGTTGACATCTTGTACTCATCTGACATCTGTATACATACATACATACATACATACATACATACATATGTATGCTTATGAATTTCTCACTAGTGCTCATATTTGCTTGTAAATTAGATTAAAAGTCAGGGTTCTTTCATACTGGTAATAGCTGATGCTATGAGACACAGAGATCAACAGGCTCTGTAGAATCAGTGAGGTATCCAGGCAACAGTGGGAGGCCATATGACACCATTTGTCTTGTTTGTGGGTGTTTGTGTTGGGTGTGTGTGGGTGGTGTAGGTGAACTATGCGGTGGGTGCTCTGGCCAAAGCCACCTACGACCGCATGTTCAAGTGGCTGGTTGGGCGAATCAACAAGACCCTGTATACAACCTTGCCACGCCAGTTCTTCATTGGTGTCCTGGACATTGCAGGCTTTGAGATCTTCGATGTAAGTTCCTCTCTTGGGCAAAAAAAAAAAAAAAAAAAAGAAATTTACTGGGTTTTAATGAATTGATCTTGTATTACCTCACATACAAACCCCCACCTGTCTATCTCTTTATTTCCAGCTCAACAGCTTCGAGCAGCTCTGCATCAACTTCACCAATGAGAAACTGCAACAGTTCTTCAACCACCACATGTTCATATTGGAGCAGGAGGAGTACAAGAGGGAAGGCATTGAGTGGACCTTCATTGATTTCGGTCTGGACCTGCAGGCCTGCATTGATCTCATCGAGAAGGTGGATAATGCTCACACATGCGCCAGCAGGAGACCTTATCACCAGAGAAGGGAGACAGAGGCTTCATAATCCTCAAAATGCATTATCAGTGATTCCCTGATTTGATTACATTTGATTGAGTTTTTCTGTGGATCGCAAATCGAGTGCTTTAAACAAGTCAGTGACTGACACCGCATGGTAGCTCCACATGTGGTAGGATTCATGAAGCATCACTCTCCCAACAGTACGCACTGCAGCGCTCCCTTTAATACACCACAGCTTATATATGGTGGTGGCGTTTATACTGCAGGGCATCTGTGACTCCCAGTTACTGTTAAAAAGTAACTTTTACCAAAAATATCAAATTTACGTTCCAGTCTATTTATGGATAAAAACAGTGGTATACAGCATGAGCACTGTAAAAGAGGGATTGGAGGATAAATCATAAGCATAATTAATTAGAGAATCCTGTTAAGGAATATGATGCAATTCTTAAAGAGAAACATAATGTGATAATACTGTAATATTCCTACAATGTCTGGACACTGTGTGGAGAATTTGTAATGTCTGTAATTTTTGTAGCATATGCAACATGTGGCTTGGGTGTATAAGGCACTGTAGTGTATGTAACAGGTCTGTAATGTGTATGTATCTTGTGTGCGGCATGCGTGTAAGGCATGTAAAGAGAGCAGTGTTTGTGTAACAAGCGTACGTGTTTCCTCAGCCCCTGGGAATCATGTCTATCCTTGAAGAGGAGTGCATGTTCCCAAAGGCCACGGATAACAGCTTCAAGGCCAAAATGTATGACAACCACATCGGCAAGTCGGCCAACTTCCAAAAGCCGCGGCCCGACAAGAAGCGCAAGTACGAGGCTCACTTCGAGCTGGTGCACTACGCCGGCGTGGTGAGTGCGGGGCACTAAAGAGGGCAATCATGGGATACGGGGACCTCCTATAACACAGCACTGAAAAAAAACATTTGAGCAAAGTGGCAGATGATCCTACAATTAGGAGCTTGTATTTTTTTTTTTAATTGGCATCAGTCTATTTGGTATTAGTTGCTGCAGTATCTTAAGGTCACCATTAATAAAATGCTGATATCGCTCAGTCTGCTGTAATGGACATTGTCTCTCAGTGTCTGTGCGCTCAGCCAACATTGATCCATCAGCTGTTTACTTGTGGTAGAGAAATTTCTTTGGTTGTTGATTTACAATTTTTTCCCCAGGTACCATACAATATTTGTGGCTGGCTGGACAAAAACAAAGACCCCCTTAATGAAACAGTGGTGGCATGTTTTCAGAAGTCATCCAGCAAGCTCTTGGCCAGCTTGTATGAGAACTACATTAGCTCTGATGCAGGTAATGTAGGGATGAGGTCCATTATTATTTCAATATTTGACTGCGAGATCACTAATGGATTACTTGAATGAGTATTGGAATGCTTTTAAATAAACAAAAAATTAATGACATAGTTTTGCTTGCATACGCATTTATGAAGTGTGGTTTAAGAACCTTATAATAACAGATGATTGATTATTATTGGTAATCTTTCTGCATGAAAGTATGAGAGAATGCAAACCTCTGTGCAGTGAATCAAGATTCACCCAGAAATAACCACAATGATATATATTGCTTAGAGAGAATAAAATGGCCTTCAAATAGCAGCTATACCTAATCCATCTCTGTAATTCTGAGTGGTAAGCAGAGAGTGTCAGACAGACAGTTACTAAACTACAGGCAGTGTCACTTTTGGCATGACATCTGAGGGATGAACACACAAACATCTGGTGTTATGAAGAAAACTCTAACAATTAAGCAACTGAAGTGGTTTAGGTGTTACGGATATCATATAGGTAGGCACAGTTGCTCACTATTATTTTTTTTTCTGCTACTGTGCATCAGTGCAAAACATCAGAAGTGAAAAACCATTTATTCTACCTGTGTTCCGAGCACCGAAATGTCAGCGTGTCTCTTTGCAGTGGCCGACCCCAAACCAGGAATAAAGGAGAAGAGGAAGAAAGCGGCATCCTTCCAGACTGTGTCCCAGCTGCACAAGGTGTGACTGCTCTGGCCCCAGCACACATATGAAGGCTGTCATCTCAGCCTTCTACCATTATTACCATCATCATCATCATCATCACCATTTTCATTACCCTTATCACAATCATCATCATCTTTACCATCATTGTCTTAACCAGCATCTTCATGATGGGAGTTTAGCTCTGAATCACTCTGAAGATGATGTTGTCCGCCTACCCTGTTTGGAGTGTGCTTCACTCTCGTGGATGACTGGACACACTTGAGTAATGTAAGCCATAGCAGTCACTCTAAGTCACTCTCAGTGGCACAAGGGGTAGCTGCATGTCTGAGGGTTTGCAGCTGGAAAGCTGCTGGTGGGAAGAGTGGTTTGCTGGACAAACCCACCGAGCTGCAGGGCTTGTCTGTGGAGAGGGAGGTAGTTAAGACTTGCAGTGATGTTTAGGGACATTGACACATGAACATCACTTTAAGTCTGTGCTGCCTCTGTTCTTCAGCACTTCGGCCCAACTCTGGGACCAGGTAAGTCCACAGGCAGGGAGCTCTCAGGTGGACTAAAGCATATTAGTCTGAAGTGGGGTTGGAGTGTAGCATAGTGGTAAGCAGTGGGGTGGCAGTGTAGCACAGTGGTATAAAGAGTAGGGCTTGTAACTGAAAGGTTGCTGGTTTGATTCCCCACTAGATCACTGCTGTCGTACCATTTGGCAAGGTTGCCTCAGTTAATATCCGGCTGTATAAATAGATAACATGTAAAAACTGTAACCTATGTAAGTCACTCTTGTCCTCTTCACTCTGTCCTTCTGCCCGTCTGTCTGCAGGAGAACCTGAACAAGCTGATGACCAACCTACGCAGCACCCAGCCTCACTTTGTGCGCTGCATCATCCCCAACGAGACCAAGACTCCAGGTACGGGACCCACTCTCACGACTGCCTCAGGCATCCAGAACAGCTGCCAGCAAGTCATACGTGTGGGTGTGAGTCTGTATGTGTATGACTCTATGCGTATGTGTGTATGAGAGAATGTGCATGTCTGTGTGGGTGCATGCGGGTTTGTGTCTGTGGGATTGAGATGTTTTGGGGAGTGACTGTATGTGGTTCTGTCTGTGTGTGCGACAGAGAGTCTTCCTCTGTGAGAGTGTATGTATGTGTGATTGTACAGAGGGGCGAGTGGTTGTTTGGGAGCATATGTTTGTGGAGGGTGGGGTTTCTAGGATTCAGTGAATTCACTCCTGGGAGGTATTGTGAGGTGAGGTGACTAAAGACCATGAACTGATGGCTGGAGCTGACCCTACTCCTAACTGTGAGGCAGGAACTCCCCACTTATTCTCATGTTCTTTTAGTCTTTCTTTAATGCTTCTTCACTTTTTTCTACTCTGACCTTTGAATCACTACCATAGACACCCCACCGCAACATCCTTTGCACTTGCACAGGAGCATGGAAGCATAACAAATTCAATCCTATAATACGCTCACACATGCCCACTTCCACCACAAGACCCATGGTACACCACAGGAGAGCAACCAGAGGGGAGGAACATCCCCCACTGATGTTATCTGAGCAGCACACAGGTGCCAGACCAGTCACTAGAGGGTGCTACTGAGCGGTTTGACACAAGGACCCTGGCTGACCACATACCCTGGTGAAATGGAGCCAATTATGTCCCACTGCTGTGGTCTCCTATCATTGAGAGCTAATGACCCAGCCCAGGCTGAGCTTGCAATGGCTTCGGTTGTAGAGTTCAGACTGCGTTCAGAATGACTTCCTTAATTGGCTGAGCCACCCAGGAGCCCCCATTATCATGATTTCATCTATCGTGACTGATTTTGATCATGTATTTACTCTCCCACATGTATTGTGCATTGTGACCGTCTGCCACTGGTGATAATCAGTATATTTGCATATTGAATCGGATGTGAGAGGAGCAGTGCCGTGACGCGCTGCGGCTGTCTCCGATACGCAGGGGCCATGGACCCTTTCCTGGTGCTGCACCAGCTGCGCTGTAACGGCGTGCTGGAGGGGATCCGCATCTGCAGGAAGGGCTTCCCCAACCGCATCCTGTACGCAGAGTTCAAACAGCGGTGAGTGGGAATGTACGCATACGCACGCGTGTACACACTCGCACACACCCCCGTCAGCTGGATCCCCTGCTCTGAGTTAAACAGACGTGTGTAACGCAAGCATGCAAACACACAACACACACACACAACACACACACACACACACACACACACATTTAGTTTATAGGGTCACCATTTTAATCTTTATCTCCCCCCAAAAATAGAGCAAGGGTCAAACTACCTTTTTTTGCCCCTGCAGATACCGCATTCTGAATCCCCAGGCCATCCCAGATGATAAATTTGTGGATAGCAGGAAGGCGGCCGAGAAGCTGCTGAGCTCTCTGGACATTGACCACAACCAGTACAAGTTCGGCCACACCAAGGTGACCGCGACCACGCTGTGTCCTCACAGACTTTACTAATGGGAGAGTGAGGCTTCATGGTAGCTCCACCTGTTGTGGGGTTCATGTGCTGTCAGTGACAGATGAACCAAACGAATGTGAGGGTTCTCCTCAAAAAAGGCTTTGACTACTTTGAGTCAGTAAACTATTGGTAGTGCATGGTAGCTCTACTCATTTTAGTATTCAAATGGCCACGTCTCTCATAACTACATAACATGCTTTCAGCACATCACATATCTCTTCTAGTGGCATTTATCCTTAAAAAATAAACCAAGGGAACATTTTTGGGTGGAGATGCCAAGCATTTATCAGTCCGCTCAGTAATGACCTCAGGTACACTTGATACCACCCAACCACATTCCCTTTGGACCGTATCAAATATGATTTTTACAGAAGTTCAAATTGTCACACTCCAGTTAACAATTAAGTAAAAATTAAAAGTTAAAATATTGATGCTTTAGTTGAATAAAATTCAGGGTACCGTTGAAAAGCTTATTGTAGAGAAAATGAACCAGATGGAAATACAGATGGAGTGCATGAGTCAGGAAACCACAAATGTGGTGAAAAAACATCTTGTTTCTTACTCCTTGCTCCCCTTAGTAGTTCTGATCCCTAACCAGCACTCAGCACCAAGGTTTCCCTTAGATCAGTGTTTCTGAGAGCAGGAAGGAAAGAGGGAGTGGAGAATGCTGACTTTCAGACACAATGAACTGAGTGGCTTTTACCTTTCAGCTCAGAGACACTGACTCTGCACTGTATGGCGTCTCAGTCTCAGGTCAGAGACACTGACTGTGCACTGGGTGGTGTCTAAGTCTCGGGTCAGAGACACTGACTGTGCACCAGGTGACGTCTGGGTCTTGTCCCCCAGGTGTTCTTCAAAGCGGGCCTGCTGGGGCAACTAGAGGAGATGAGAGACGAGCGTCTGGCCAAAGTCCTGACCCTGCTGCAGGCCGTGAGCCGTGGCAAGATCATGAGGATGGAGCTACAGAAGATGATGGAGAGAAAGTAAGCACAACCATTATGATCATCATACTTACACAGTATTATTAAGGTAATTTTTTGGTGCTTATTGGACAACCCCATATAAGCCTACTGACAGTTTTAAATCTCTTTATTATTGGTAGTAGCACTGTAGTAGTAGTTATTGTTGCAGTACTACCATCAGCAGCAACTTCAGTAACACACATGCTGCTTGTATATCCCACATGTGTATAGGCAAGCTCAAAAAGCCTGTATCATTTTGCATATTTTCCATTTACACAGCTAAATTCTGACTGCAGCGGGTACTTAATCCTTTGAATCATCTCTGGTGAATCCCCTGACCCCCCACCACTACACCACACTCCTCACTCCTCCCTTCAGAGATGAGGTAGCCAGAGCTCAAACCACAACTGACCCTAGAGTGAAATCCTGCAGCACTCAGAAAAAATTTTAAACTACATCTTTGTTCCCACTGCAGACATGGATTTGATCAGGTGGGAAGGGAGATGTGTAGATGGCGTGTGCAAGGCATGTGTCAGCACACGTACGTTCGCGTGTGTGGTCCCTTGGTGGTACCCCCCACATTTTAGTCAAAATAGTGACCTCGGAGGCCTGTGGCGATAGCAGTCAGACGGCAGCTGCTTGCCATCAGAACCGCCCCTTCACCCACCCACCCAGAAATAGCTTCTGATTTCCTCCGGCCCCTTTTGTTCTGAGACGGCTGTAGTTTTAAGTGACCACATAGATGGAATAGCTGCCGGGTGGCGGGGGATTAAATCCTCTTATTTCAGCCAGGACTTTCTCTTTAAATAACAGATGGCCCACACCTCACCTTTGTCTGGCCCTGAGCACAGAGTGGCACCATGACAGCCGTTCCCGTTTGATTTATTCCCACATGCCTGCAGTCACTAATAAAGCTCATGACACATCCTCAGCTGCATCTGGGGGGATGAGACACAGCATTCATTTACATCAATTATTATGGGCTGGTCAGGCTCCCAGATCTCTTCACAGATTGTATTTTTTAAATCACTGGGAGGTTAAAGGCCTTAAAAAGTCAGAAACACTTTGCATCCCTTGCAGGAACCTAAAACCTTAAACTCCCAAAAGCTAAGTTAATGAAAACAATGGAACAGTATTTGACATGAGAAGAAAACTTGAGAAGATAAGAAAAGAGGTCTGTATTGAGGTACTCATTTCCAGTGTGTGTGCAGTTGAAGTCCCTCCCTCTCTCTGCAGTGAGGCACAAGGGTTCCCATTTCTACTCTATGCACCCCTGAATTCTTTCCCAACAGGGAAGCTCAGTCTATGTAGAGGGCCCCATTCCCTCTCTGTGCACCTTTGAATTACGTCCCTCTCTCCTTAGTGAAAGGAAGCCCAATCTGTGTAGAGGTTCCCATTCCCCTCTGTACGTGCCTGAATTCCTTCCCCCTCTCTGCAGGGAGGCACTGATGATCATACAGTGGAACATCCGTGCCTTTAACGCAGTAAAGCACTGGCCTTGGATGAAGCTCTTCTTCAAGATCAAGCCCTTGCTGAGGAGTGCCACCACAGAGAAGGAGCTTGCCAGCCTGAAGGAGGAGTTCCTCAAGCTGAAAGAGGCACTGGAGAAGTCTGAGGCCAAGCGCAAGGAGCTGGAGGAGAAGCAGGTCACTCTGATCCAAGAGAAGAATGACCTCTCCCTGCAGCTCCAGGCCGTAAGCACACCTTCACATGTTCCCTTTAATTAGAACTAACAGACCTCCAGCCATCCACATCTCTGACAAAGACCTAACAGCACATTCTTGATCATAACAGATAATAAACTGCATTTATGGATCACTTTTCAAGGATCTCAAAGTGCTTTACAGTGAATTGGCTTGGGGAGTGACTCACCACACCTGGGTGATGCACGACAGCCATTTTGATTAAAAATGTTAACCTCAGCTCAGCTGGGAAAGGAGGGGTGTTAAAACCAGATCAAGCTCAATCAAAACAAATTAATTGACAACTAAGCTGGAAAACAAGCATACGCTATGTGCCCTCACAACCAGCGTAGGGAATCGCTGCCTTCCACGACTGGCTCCAAAACTCGGGCACTCGTAATTCAAACAGGGATACTTAGGATGTCCCCTGGACACATTTGAACTAATATACAGAATGATGGATTTTATTAAAGACATAATTATTTAGAACTTTATCAATCTATAAAAATGTATATTTTTTCAATTCTGAACTAGTACTACTCCTATGTGCAAAACTGAAATTTAGCACTGAGTGTAGAAATATGACACTGACCATGTGGTGTGGCTTCATACAGCTTGCTCTTTTCATGCTAAATACTCCACTACCAATACAACATTACAACATTCAACATTTCTCTCTTTCTCTGGTTACATGTCTCCAGGAGCAAGATAACCTAGCAGATGCAGAGGACCGATGTGACCTGCTGATCAAAACCAAGATCCAGCTGGAGGCCAAAGTGAAGGAGCTGATGGAGAGGCTGGAGGACGAGGAGGAGATGAATGCCAGCATCCTCGCCAAGAAGCGGAAGCTGGAGGACGAGTGCGCCGAGCTGAAGAAGGACATTGATGACCTGGAGATCACGCTGGCTAAGGTGGAGAAGGAAAAGCACGCCACTGAAAATAAGGTGAGAGTGGGAGCTGGGAAGGCATGTCCTGTGTCCCCTGAGATTGAATATTTGACTAGTCAGACCTCACCTTTTCTTCCTCATGTGCACTACATGCAATCGCTCCAAAGATATCAACACTGACACCTTCTGACAGGAACATTAATTACTTTAAGAAAATATTTGTTATTTTATGCAGGGCTCTCCTTTATGAGCTTTCCTTTATGAGCCCTAATATGAAAACTAGCTAGCAATAAAATACAAAAAATCTGAGCAGACTGCAACAGAATCAGAGTTCACAGTAGAGGAGATCAAACCTCATTCACACTCCTCCTCTTCTTCCTCCACAGGTGAAGAACCTGATTGAGGAGATGGCAGCTCTGGATGAGACCATCCTGAAGCTGACCAAGGAGAAGAAGGCCCTGCAGGAGGCTCACCAGCAAACACTGGATGACCTTCAAGCCGAGGAGGACAAGGTCAACACGCTGACCAAAGCCAAGGCCAAGCTGGAGCAACAAGTGGATGATGTGAGTACACCTGGCACTGCTCTTTGTTCAAGGTTTAACCTATGATGAAGAGCCAGAACTTACAAACACCTTTCAAATATTAGAGGGTCACATGATCTTGTCATCAGTAGTCAGCAATGTGAAACAATACAGGCTACATTGGAGGTTGACTTCAGACTTCAGGTTCAGATAAGAGGTTCAGGAGTGAGTGAAACCATCAGTTGGTAACCTTTGTGTGTTGTTGCATTTGTAATTGCATTAGCATCACACCCTAGAAACCTGATATCTCCCTCCAACCCCATTCCCATCCCAGTTGGAAGGCTCCCTGGAACAGGAGAAGAAGTTGCGTTTGGACCTGGAACGGGCCAAGCGCAAGCTGGAGGGGGATCTCAAACTGTCCATGGAGTCTGTTATGGACTTGGAAAATGATAAGCAGCAACTGGAAGAGAAACTGAAGAAGTAAGATTTTATAGCCTGAAGGACTGTGGGTGATTGCACTGTGACAGTACACTAAGGGAGATAAATGACTGAGATGAATGAATGAGTAGAGATCCTTACTACTCATTATTTCCATACTTTTATGACTTATTAAGAATTTATACAAATGATGTCTGTATGTGTGTACTGTGATTATATTTAAACATGCAGATAGGTGGTGGAAAATCTTAAATCTTTACATCTCAGATCTTTAAACCTCTGATGATATGTGTAAGCTGATCCTTCCTGAAATTATTGTGTTGCTTCTCCCTCCTGTGATCAGGAAAGACTTTGAAATGAATCAAATCAGCTCCAAGGTTGAAGATGAGCAGGCATTGGTGATTCAACTACAGAAGAAAATCAAAGAGTTACAGGTTAGTGACTCTTGCTTGTTCTGCAGAGTACAGGCAGGGATATGTCAGCAGATTTTGCATGGTACTTTGAACTTGTACTACTACATTGTAAATGTAGTAATCATATCAGTATGCTTACATGGTGAGCTGTGTAGTTTGACTGATGGCTGTTACCATAACCCTGTGAATCTTAGCATATACCTTTGACCAGAACAATTTATAATTTTGCAACAAACAATGCTATTTAGACGTTGACCACAGAGAATAACCTACTCATATGCAACCTCTTTTTCCAGCTGGCTCTTTGCTGAGGCAGTAGAGATAAAGGAACCTGTTGGTGTAGGAAATGAGGACTGGTGGCGAAATGGTTTGAAGGTATTATAAGGGCTATTGTACCTTTTTTTAATCTGAGGTATTCTCCACCCCCTCCCCAGGCACGCACAGAGGAGCTGGAGGAGGAGCTGGAAGCGGAACGGGCATCGCGGGCAAAGGTGGAGAAGCAGCGGGGTGACGTAGCGCGGGAGCTGGAGGAGCTGAGCGAGCGGCTGGAGGAGGCGGGCGGGGCCACCTCCGCCCAAATCGAGATGAACAAGAAGAGGGAGGCCGACTTCCTGAAGCTGCGGCGTGACTTGGAGGAGGCCATGCTGCACCACGAGGCCACGGCCGCCGCCCTGCGGAAGAAGCACGCCGACAGCGTGGCCGAGCTGGGCGAGCAGATCGACAGCCTGCAGCGGGTCAAGCAGAAGCTGGAGAAGGAGAGGAGCGAGGCCAAGATGGAGGCCGACGACCTGGCCTCCAACCTGGAGCAGCTCTCCAAGAGCAAGGTGGGAAGAGCCGGCGTGAGGAGCGGGAGGGGGCACAGGTGGGAATAGCTGTGGAATATGTGGGTGTACCTCTGAGCTCTGTTAGTTAATGACATGGTACTCCAGTGCCTCCACTAGACCAAAAACTACGCCTTTGACATCCTGTAGAATGTGCTGTAGTGTTGGATAAAAATGCACAGATTGGAGGTATGTTTGTGAGTGTGTGAGAGAGACTGAGACTCTGCTCTTTCGCTCCCAGGCTAACTCTGAGAAGATGTGCCGGATGTACGAGGACCAGCTGAGCGAGTCCAAAGCCAAGGTGGAGGAGCTCCAGAGGCAGCTGAATGAAGTCACTTCACAGCGAGCCAGAGCCCAGGCAGAAAGTGGTGAGTGATGACCTGGCAGAGGTGGATGGAGGGGCAGAGGGGGGGAGGAATGAATGAGGGAGAGAAGGAGCAAGAGAGTGATGAAGAAGAGGGGGATAAGGGAGGGATGGATATAGCTGCGATGGAGACTGTCTCCAGGCTGACGCTTCAGGTTATGCTCACCCTCTGTTCCCACCCCTCTCCTCTGTGCAGGTGAGCTGGGCAGGAAACTGGAGGAGCGTGAGGCTCTGGTCACCCAGCTGCAGCGCACCAAGAACTCCTTCTCCCAGAATGCAGAGGAGCTCAAGAAGCAGCTGGAGGAAGAGAACAAGGTGAGAGACGGCATAAGGAAGAGGTTTCTGGGTGTGGGTTGACCAAATAAGGACCACGGCCAACACTGCTCCGCAGGAAGTTATATGAAAAAGACTGCAGTGCCGATACTGAAATATCATAATTCACATGTCTACCTTGTTTGAAAAATGAATTATTTTCATTGTTGCAATTCACCTATTATCTTTGTTTGCATGTCAAAGACATTTGATGTGACCACTGTATGAAAAACGTTTTGCACACATCACACCATGTGGCCTAAGTTGCGGTGACTGATGCATTGTTTATGATTTCTCATGGCCACTTAGTCTTCTTAGCCAATGATGGCTGCCCAGTCAGATCATAATGTGAAAACAAAAGAAAATTTAGTCATAAAGACTGCTTTTTCTAATCAGGTAATGACACACCTGAAAAGTCATGCAGCTGTCAACCTATTACTTTGTGGTCGGGGTCACAGGCGAAGAACGCCCTGGCTCACGCGCTGCAGTCCTCCAGACATGACTGTGACCTCCTGAGGGAGCAGTACGAGGAAGAGCAGGAGGCCAAGTCAGAGCTCCAGCGTGCTCTGTCCAAGGCTAATGCCGAGGTGGCTCAGTGGAGGACCAAGTACGAAACTGACGCCATCCAGAGGACTGAGGAGCTTGAGGAGGCCAAGTAAGTAAGGGGCTGCACCAATGAGTGTTGTTTTGGGGGATTCCTTTTTTAGCACTTTTTTCATCTGACTCTGTCAGTTAACAAGAGAGCAGGAGACAGTGCTGTTATGACAGCTGCCTAGTTGCAGTCAAAAATTTTGTTTGTCCTTGTAAAGCCCATAGACCTTCTACCTTAGTGTAGGTACTAATAAACATCCACACGTTACCAGAAAAAAAACAGAAAATTAGATTCTGTCAGGGTGCACAGTCCCACCACTGCTTTTTCATTGAAAACAGAAATGCCTTAAAAATGTGCATGTAAACAGGAAGAAGCTGGTGACACGCCTGCAGGACGCAGAGGAAGCTGTGGAGGCCGCCAACGCAAAGTGCTCCTCGCTGGAGAAGACCAAGCACCGGCTGCAGACGGAGATCGAGGACCTGGTGGTGGACCTGGAGCGGTCCAACGCCGCCGCCGCCGCCCTGGACAAGAAGCAGCGCAACTTCGACAAGGTGCTGGCCGAGTGGAAGCAGAAGTTCGAGGAGACGCAGTCGGAGCTGGAGTCCTCGCAGAAGGAGTCCCGTGGCTTGAGCACCGAGCTCTTCAAGCTGAAGAACGCCTACGAGGAGGCACTCGACCACCTGGAGACCGTCAAGCGGGAGAACAAGAACCTCCAAGGTATCACACTGCTGGCTGCTGATGAAACAGCTCAAACAGGACTTGAGGGATGAAAAAAGAACATCGAGCAACAGCTTACTGCACAATCATCATTTAACTTATACATCCATTTGGAGACTTAAGTGGGTTTCTGCTGTTTAGAAGTATAACAGATTATTTGAAAGCAAACCCCAGGGGAAGTGTTTGCTGGGACATACTAAGCACACACTGAGCAGTATGTACAAGCATGATTAACACCTGGAAACTCAAACCATAAAGTTTCCCATGGTATTTCATTCTCAAAGAACCATACTAGGTACCATATTAACCCTTTGCATAGCTGTTTCCAAAACATGAGCCTTCTTAGCAAGCTAGCAAGACAAGCAAAAATACACCACTGAATGGGGCTCTCACTGAGTCTTGCCCTAATGAGTTCTCTTCTTGCCCCGCTGTAGAGGAGATTGCCGATCTGACGGACCAGATCAGCCAGGGCGGGAAGATGATCCACGAGCTGGAGAAGATCAAGAAGGGGCTGGATCAGGAGAAGAGCGAAATCCAAGCTGCGCTGGAGGAGGCTGAGGTATACCATCTTCCTGGGGTTATCACTGATGACAATATATTATATTACACAGTGTAATTTTTATTACATTACACAGTAATAATAATATAATAATAGCAACAATATAATAACAATAATAATAAGAAGAAGAAGAAGAAGAGGAAGAATAATTTGTTGTTGTGGTGAGTGATTGATTGTCTGGCCTTATGTATATCTCACATTTTACATTTAACCCAATTATATAGAATTATACAGAATTTGGGATCTTACTCTCTCTCAGGGCACTCTGGAGCATGAGGAGAGCAAGACCATGCGCATCCAGCTGGAGCTCAACCAGATCAAGGCCGAGATCGACAGGAAGCTGGCAGAGAAGGACGAGGAGATC
Organism: Megalops atlanticus; assembly: GCA_019176425.1. NCBI lineage: Eukaryota > Metazoa > Chordata > Actinopteri > Elopiformes > Megalopidae > Megalops > Megalops atlanticus. Next base: position 20,631,203 of record CM032879.1, read on the forward strand.
GACAACCTCCGGTAAGAGAGCCTTCGCCAGGATCTTCCTGTAGGTCACTTCCAGTAGGTCACTTCCTCTAGCTCAGCTCATATTGTACACATCATTTATACATTTATGCAGTAGGATATTTACTGTACTGAAGCAATTCAGGCTAAGCATTATTCTCAGAGAGTACAACAGCAAATAGGGTGACCTACAGGACGTGACCTACAGGAATGAGCTGAGACAGATCACAAGCAGCAGCAGCAGGGAAACCCTGACCAGCCTTCAGCGTATCATATAATGCATTAGCCCCTGCGTGGCAGGCTGTCTCATCCTCCCTGCCTCCACCCTCCCCCGCCCCCTCCAGCCGGAACCACCAGCGCGCCCTGGAGTCCATGCAGGCCACCCTTGATGCGGAGGCCAAGTCCCGCAACGAGGCCATCAGGCTGAAGAAGAAGATGGAGGGCGATCTGAATGAGATGGAGATCCAGCTGAACCACGCCAACCGCCAGGCCGCCGAGTCGCAGAAGCTGGTGCGCCACCTGCAGGCCCAGATTAAGGTGAGCAACTGAAAGGAGACAGAGAGCGCTGACTATCAGAGGCCACCTGGCTGGCAGAAATCTGCCCTTCCTCTGAGTTGGGTTGCGTACTTTGTAATTCTCGTGAGAGTGTGTTGGAGATCCAGTACAGAATGAGGCTGTGATTAATTGTCCCATTTATCGTGACTTCTTGTTTATGCTATTTTTATACGCTAATACTGACATTATTAATGTGAGACATCACCATCCCAATTCTAAACATATCTGGGCACTGAAAGGTCAGTGCTCTTTGAGACAAAGAACAAGTAATTTCAATGAAGCAAAAGAGTGTGGTTGAAACCAGACCCTTGCCATTATCGTCAGCTCTCTTACATCACTTGGCTGAAAGACACAGATGTGGCAGCATTGTAGCATAGTGATAAGGAGTAGGGTTTGTGACCGAAAGGTTGCTGGTTTGATTCTCCAATGGGCCACTACTGCTATACCCTTACGCAAGGTACTTAACCCAGAAATGCCTCAGTAAATATCCAGTGGTTTAAATGGGTAACATGTAAAAATTGTAACCTATGTAAGTCACTCTGGATAAGAGTCTGCTAAATGACCACAAGATGACAGACTAGCTGTCTGGCAGAGACAGGGTCACTAACCTGAAGTGTTTTTCTGTTCTCGCACCCTGTGGCCCCACCAGGACCTGCAGATCGAGCTGGACGAGACGGTCCACCAGAACGAGGAGCTGAAGGAGCAGACGGCGGTGACGGAGCGGAGGAACAACCTGCTGATGGCGGAGGTGGAGGAGCTGAGGGGCCTGCTGGAGCAGAACGACCGCGCCCGCAAGCTGGCCGAGCACGAGTTGCTGGAGGCCACTGAGAGGGTCAACCTGCTGCATTCACAGGTGGGCCTCACCCCGGGCGAGAGAGAAAGGGGGAGAGAGAGAGAGAGGACGACAGGGAAAGAGACAGTGACACACAATAGCAAGCCAATGTCAGACAAGGCATTGAAGTTTAAGGGGTGTCAGTTCCAGATAAAGGTTTTTATTGATATGAATGTATTCAGACACACCAGTCAGGTTATAAGAAATTGTACCGGTTCTTTGTATATTTTACAAGTAAAAATATATTTTACTAAGTTATACGGCTTGTATCTGAAATCTCGTCAGAATGGGACAAGAAATGTCAGTGTTATACACACTCACACAAGCACACACAGACAAACACAGGCACAGTCACTAAACCTTGCTTGTGTCTATTCTCTCAGAACACAGGTCTGATCAACCAGAAGAAGAAGCTGGAGGCTGATCTGTCCATGCTGTCAGGGGAGGTGGATGAAGCCGTGCAGGAGTGCCGCAACGCTGAGGAAAAGGCCAAGAAGGCCATCACGGATGTGAGTTGGTCTGACTGGAGTGTTATCTCACACGGGTCTGGGTGGGGTATTAGTGGGTCCCAATTTGGGTGGTTTCCATGATATCCAAATCACCCAGTCAGAATTTGAGTGTGTGTGGTCAGAGAGAGATGGGCAAACAAGGCCTCATGAACCCTAAAAATGGAGGCAGCTACGATGCATTACCAGTGACTCACAGATTTCATGTCAGTCATGGTGTGTTAGTGGCAAAATGAGAGCAAAATGTTTTGATCGGCTGGATGAGCCAGTGATTGACAGCACACCACATCTCCACCAATTAAGGAGTTCATAAAGACTCACTTTGTTTTCACTAGTCAATGAAATTGTTAGTTAGCAAACATGTTGGACCTGTCAAAAGCCCCTTCCAGTCCTTTCTTGCTCAGCAGATTAAATCCCACCCTCTCCCTCTCTCTCCTGCAGGCGGCCATGATGGCGGAGGAGCTGAAGAAGGAACAGGACACTAGTGCTCACCTAGAGAGGATGAAGAAGAACATGGAGCAGACCATCAAGGACCTGCAGATGCGCCTGGACGAGGCCGAGCAGATCGCCCTCAAGGGCGGCAAGAAGCAGATCCAGAAACTGGAGAGCCGGGTGAGAATGATTCCTTACACACAATTACATAAATGTAAATTTCTTTTCATTACAATCCCTGTTCACAATGGCTCAGGCAACCTTTTTTAACCAGTTATACAGTTACAGAAAGATTAAATGAGTGAATGCCCTGACCTCTGACCCCTAACCTCTCAGGTGAAGGAGCTAGAGAACGAGCTTGAGTGTGAGCAGAAGAAAAGCAATGAATTCCAGAAGGGAGTGCGCAAGTACGAGAGGAGGATCAAAGAGCTCACCTACCAGGTACGCAGAAGCTCTTGGCCTGAATGTCATGGCTTCGAATCCTGGTTGGGGCTGGCCATTGTTTCCTTCAGCTCACCTACCAGATGTGCAGCTGTTCTTAACCTGAGGGTCACGAGTTTGAACCTGGGTGAGAAAAAGCTGTATTTTTCCATAGTAGCCAGGTATAGACTTCTAAATCTATAACAGGCTGCTATGACTTAATAAGTCGTTCAAGAATGAGGTATTTGTGGTCTCATCTGTGTATCGGTTCAAGAGTTTTTACTGGGCAGGGCCTTTTTGAATGCCCATCAGATCTAGTTCACTTTTTACAGCAAGAGGGCTGTTGCCGTTGTCTGTGTTGCAGACTGAGGAGGACCGCAAGAACCTGGCGCGTCTGCAGGAGCTCATCGACAAGCTGCAGTCCAAGGTGAAGAGCTACAAACGGCAAGCTGAGGAGGCGGTAAGTTCAACTGCTGCACTACCGCATGCACCAATGGACACCAAGCATGATACCGCCAACCCCTCTACCTGTACATCCCAAGAGCACCTCAAGAGAACACTTACTGTGGTCCACTTAAGAAGAAGGAAATGTTTCTACACCACAGGTTCTTCAGGCGTTTATTTGGTACGTTGGCCCTAGAAACATTAAAATCATTCCCCAAACTGAGCAACTGCGGTAACAAAATGATGCTTAACTTGTTTTGGTGCTGCACCTGTGTACCTGTTACATGCTTTGGCCCATCTTATCCAAGTTGCTCCCCGAATTTTGTATGCAAACAACATCACCCATACAAAGAATCTACACCATTTTCCCCTCCCAGCAAAGGATGTGTGACATGCCACAGTACCAGGTCTCTTTATGTGTAACCACGTGGTTCCACCCTCAGGAGGAGCAGGCCAACTCCAACCTGTCCAAGTACAGGAAGATCCAGCACGAGCTGGACGATGCGGAGGAGCGTGCCGAGATGGCCGAGACGCAGGTCAACAAGCTGCGTATTCGCACTCGGGACCAAGGGGGAAAGGTGAGCTCTGAAACACACCGTCACACAAACTTTATGATCATCTCTTGTATAGCACAAATGTCATTTTATAGGTCAAGTTATCCAGTGTCATTTGATAGGACTGGAGGCTCGACAGGGATTGCACTGTTTTGTCTTAGTTCTGTTGTGTTGTGGACAACTACTGTATATCTGTGTGTTTAAATACGTAACACAGGTAAAGGAAAAACATTTAATATTGTATATATTCCATTCAAAGTGTACAGACATGCAATGCAAAGGAATGGGAGACTGTACCAAAAAAATCACACTCCCCCATCTCCACTTTATGTCTGTGTACATTTTCAGCAATAGCAGACACCAGCTTTAGTGTAATGTTGCCTGCGGATGTAAACAGATTCATCTTCTGTTCCAGCTGGCAGAATGAAAAGGAAAACGTCAAACGGCAGGCTGCTACCAGAAAGCACACCCAGGAAGTTGCAACAGCTCCGGGTGACGCTGTCATAATGGAACTAATTAAAGCTCATCAATTTTAACGTGTGTCCATCTTTTTTACTATCTTCTTACTGGTTCAACCACCATTCATAGGGACCTCTATAGCTCCCATTATTAAATCACACCATGTTACCTTACTCAAAGGCACACTCACAGGAACTAAAACTGCGACATCTGGAATACCATCCCAGTTCTTTACCCCATACTCCTAAAAGCAGAACACCACAACAAACAAAAAAGTAAAGTATCATCCTGGAGTTTGTGACAAGCTCCAACGCCTCTTCCACAGCACAGCTAAAACAGCACAGTCATCCATCATCACACTACCCAGCACAAGAGACCACACATGAAGGTGCGAGAGTTTATTTCATTTCATTTACAAACCATACAGTTAAATAACAAATTAAATCAAGAACCATCCAACACAGGAGAAAATAAGGAGAGAGATTAGAAGGATATGTGGTAAGAATAAATACCAGTAGAAGCGTTGAGTGAGAGAGTGCAGTATGTTGTGTGTGTGTGTCTGTGTGCATATGCCTAGATCCACTACTGGCTGGTCAGTGCTGCTTATATGACTCTTCCTGTGTGCAGTGTATCTTAGTTTCTGTGATATTCCAAAACCAAAAAACAAAAAGAAAAAACATTTATAGAGGACTATTCGGTTTGCAGAGCAAACATGGTGATGTCAACAAAAGACTATTAATTCTGTGCGGTAATTATCATGTATTTTAGTTTTGCTATGATGCATTAAATGTGTTAGTTTGGAAAAAATGATATAGAGTCACAGCAAAAAAAATGAAATACACCTTTATAAGGGATTTAAATGTGATTTGCTCAGAACTGCTAATGTATTTTGTCCAGTATGAAGACAGAACAGACTAATTCCTCATCATAACACATCCGCACCTAAACAATAGTGACACAAACTTCATCCATTCCACCACAAACTAGCTACTGCAAGGAAAGGGGGATCCAGAGATACAATCAAATGCAAAGGCTTCTGGTCCAGCAAAGCACTGGTTCAGTGACAGCTGATAATTACTGGGCTGATATAAAGGAATTCAATCCAATACAGCATACATACCTATTAGTCTGATGCGATACTGAAATTTTTCTTTTCACAATTTGCATTAAAAAGCAAAAACAAAAATAAACTCAATTCATCCTCTAAACTGAAGCAACTGTGCTTAAATACAGGGCTTACAGATACATAAAAGGCAGTCCCTTGGGTCAACTATATTTCATATCATGGGTTAAAAGGGGGTATTTCAAAGCCAATATACACACAAAACTTAAAATCAAGATTAGTGAATAAACACAAAAATAACTTCAAAATGTATTATTTTGTTGCGAGCAATACAGACTGCATATTAGTAAAAAAAAAAAAAAAAAGTTTCCTAGTTTTAAATAAGTCAATTCTAAGTCTGAGTAAGACTTTGGGGTGACAGTTCAACTATGATCTAACTTCTTTGTATCTTAGACACTAACGAGTTCTGTACTAAGTAGGTGAAATCTGGCCAAGTACATATTAAATAAGAACTCTTCAGTGTGATTTTCCACACAGAGACCGCACAAAGAACAGTAGAACCATGTTTTAAAAATAAAGACCTTTCCTAACTTCCAGAGAGACTAGAAATCGCTGTCAGTCCCAGTGGGGTTTTTAGTCTTACTGATCTGTATGAGGAAAACGCAGGATTTATGGGGTACCTTTTGATGAAGCGTTCCATTCAGGTTCCGCTTTCTGTTATGCTGGAGAACAACCTACACCTGAAGCCCACAATCGGACTCAACGCAGACTCAACAAAGGAGACACGGAACATTCTGGAACCACCCGTAAGACTCCACAGGGGAGCCGCGAAGTCATCACAAGCTTGTGGCAAGTTAATTTCTCTCAGAAACATGACAGCTTTAAACTTACACGCAAGCAACACCAGCCACAATAATCAATAATAAAAATGGTGCCACCTCAAAGCAAGGGAGGTCTGGGACGGGTTGCGGTGGTTGGGGGGTCACTGAATTGAGAGGACATGTAAACTACTGTAAGTTCAAGTTCAAAATAGGGTCAAAGTGCCTCAGTCTTGCAGGGGAAATGTTAATATGGGGCAGTGAAAAAAGAATAGCACAAAAATCACAGAGGCAAGAAAAGAGCTCCTTTTAAAAATGATGGGGGATACCTGCTGGATACAGAGGATCTAGAAAAGGATCAACAAAGGGTCTGTAGCTTTTTTCAAGAGTGTAGAACTACACGTCAGACAGCACCCTGGTAGAAATGCCTGTGTAAATGGGTTCAGAATGCAGCTGAAACATTAATTTAGTATGACATTAACATTGAGGGTGGGTGGGAAGTTGTGAATGGTGCAGGGTTGAATAAAATGAGGTAGCTCAAACAGTTTTGTTTCATTTTTGACTCTTTTCTCTCTAGGGGTACGAGAGACCACATACAAAACTGCACCAAAACCAACAGATACATCAGACACACTCTAGGAGCAAACAGCTCAATTCTGTATCAGTATCCACACGGATACCTAAACACATTCTGTCAAAAGCAGCATTAGTAACCAAGGGCACAACCCGTGTTGGGGCAGACTCCTCCCTGTTCCAGCCAATAGAACAGCAGAGGTACAGCTTTCAACTGTCACACAGGGAGAGATCTCAGTCATTTAGAGATGAGTGATCAAATGCAAAATGATTCGGCAAGTCCAATGGCTGCATGCATTTCCCGTACGGTGCAGGTCGGACGGAAAGGGTGCGATTATTCGAACACTGACGCAGGAACAAACACCACAAGCTGCATAGTTTTTTTTTACTCTCCAGTCAAGGAAGGAATGAAATAAAATTCCACTGTCAGCCAGATTATCATCAGCAGTGTATGAAAATTTCCGATTCACGCTGAATTTGGAAATGCCACAGTGCCATGTTTATTGACATCATGAAACAAAAAAAGGATGCAAAAAAATGAAATGAAGATGATCAGGGTATCTTGCTCATAGTCTAATGTTTAAGGGGCAGGGCCCTGACTGACAAATGCACCGCCATGTACAGAGAGACAGCAGCCATGACCTTGTCCTCTATTCCCACTGGCACACACTGGCACAGAGACGGATGCTCGTGAGCTGGTCCTTAATGCCCGCTGACGAGCTGACAGAGGTAGGCCTGCTCAGTTCACACAACAGGCTCTTGACCTCACAAATGTTCCAGTCTGCTCCTTTGAAAGTGTTGCACGTTCTCCGAGGGGGAAGAAACCCCAATCCTCTGTCCACGTACAGCTGTGACAGACAGAGGCCTCAGGGTGTCATCAACCTGCTACGGTCTGCCGCGGACTGGCTGGATGCTTCATCTGGCCCACTTCCGCAGAACGGAACCACTTTGTCTCCACACAGTTGGAGACAAATGGCTTGGATGACGTGGCTCTGTCCCTGCTGAGCTGAAGGGTCTCTGGTCTTATCGCTGGCTCCTTCATCCATGTCCACTGTCCTAGTACAGTACACTAGATAAGTATCTTACTTTTTTAGAGGATTTGCAGCTTTATATCTTTTTTTTTTCCATATATCCTTTTTCATATATTTATATATCTTTATATATATATATATAAAAAGGCTTTGTTTGAGTTTATCTAAAGCAAACCACTAACTTAAAACTGTTGCGCGTCCATGAAATTGAGTCTATTTTACTGTTCCTGCTCCTATCCTCCATCTCGTGACGAGGAAAAAAATGGGTGTGGTTCAGCGAGGGGCACAGTCTTCTCCTCCCTCCTACAGCAACGCAGAAATGCTGTACACTGACACAGCACTACAGAGCGCCATGCAAAAGTTCTCTCAGAGGATCTCATCTGCACTTCAGGGTCCCCAAGTCCCCTTCCCTTCCCTGCCCTTCTCTGCCCTGCACCGCCTCCACCACCCTCTCACCCCACCACACCCCTATGCCCAGGTCAGAACGCATCCTCCATCTGATCTGTGTCCAGTTCTTTGTAGGCCTCGTCGATGTAGCTAGCTATGGCACACGGAGAAGTCCTGTCAGGGCTCAGCAGGACGGACACCGTCTCCTTCCAGTAGCTGAAGGAGATGCAGGAGCTCTGTGGGAAGAGACTGGCGTTAGACACACTCGGATATCAGCGAGGCAGAAGGGTAGGATGTTTGAGGAACAGGCCAATGAGCACTCAGACTGATATGGTTTCCATGGCAACTATCCTCATATGTTGATATCCTTAAACAGAACAGGCTATGGACACCCTGAGGAAGGGGGGGGGCACTCACATTCTCCAGAGAGGTGCTGTCCTTGTCCTTGTTGAGGTAATGGCACTGCCAGAAGCGCAGCAGGTTGTGGAAGTTGTTGAGCAGGCAGCCCGGGTACTTCTCGGCGTACTCCTTCTCCCGCAGGGCATTCAGGTAGAAAGGCAGCTTGCCTTTCCTTCTTGCCAGCATCAGTACCACCAGGCTAGTGTTGAGACAGCTCACGTTTTCCTGCAACAAAGCACAGCAACCAGAGGATTGGGAACTGATCAACAGGTCCATAAGTGAGGGGTTGTGGATGGATTGAAATCTGGCAATTGCTTTAGCGGGAAGAAAGGCCAGGTTGACAGGGTAGTCAAGATGGGGTGGGTCCACCTCAATTTTCACTTGGCCTTACCAAGCTTTTCAAATGGCAACCATTTCTGACCAGCCATGTTTCTTAATGGAACTGGGCCCTTCCAACAAATTGGCTGCTTTCCCCCTAATTAACAGAGTGGGAGCCCAAGTGTGAAAGGGAGGGAACCCCGGTCCCCTGCGGTCTTCCCTGCATCTTCAAAATGCACACTAAAAACACCACAAAACACAGCAGCAGGGGGACAGAGACGAGCCAAAAGCCCCGTCCACATTTAAAGCAATTCGCTCGTCGCCTGTCGCTTCGTCACTTGACAGTTGGTCGGTAGTGGGCGGTCCAGGCTCTGGTTACCTAGGTATCCCGCTTGTATATTTCCCACCCCAAATGTTCCCGATTGAAACAAGCAGTAGCTGGCTAGTTCTAAAAGACCATAAATATATCGCTAGCGTATGCATATGGACAGAGCTACACTTCAACAGTGACAATGCAGCCATGTTTAATGCATTTTAGTTCACAGATAGTACAGCTTATAGATCAAAGCCGTAGTGGTAGGAACCAAAATCGTGGATGTTGTCTCCTTGTGATAAACGTTTGGGGAACTCAGTGTTGGCGTCATCTGTCAGTCAAAGGTATCCTTCGCTCCCATTGGTAGTCGCCTCAATTGCGTCGCATCAAAGTTGAGATTAGTTCAACTCGGAACCCTTCCACTTTGGGTCACCAACCGTCATATCGCCTGACATCGTCGCCAAATCACATTAACATTCCATGGTCGCTCGTCGCTTGTCTCTTCCAGTGTGTACGGGGCTTAAGACACAACTGATGAGAGAACGTTCCTTTCCTACAGGGAATCAAATGCGCTGACTAGCAGAGAGGGAGAGAGACAGAGGTCAGCGGGGGCTTGCCTGTGTGAGCGTCTGCACGTTGATGATGTTGATGAGCCTGAAAAGGAAGGTCAGTCTATTCTCCACTCGAGACATGTAGGACAGCAGGCAACACTCCGAGAGCACTTCAACCACTGTGGAAACAGCGCAAAGAGAATTTAACCCCCTACAGAAACAGAGGAAACAACACATTTAACACTACAGAGCACTTCAGCCATTGAGCTGATCGAATATCAACAAATCTATTCAGCAGTATGTTGTCTTTCTTTACTAATTCACACCCGGTACTTTCCATAGTACCTTTAATATCCTCCATCTGGCTCTGGAACCTGTCCAGGGACAGGACGATGCAGCGCACCAGCATGTTGGAGTCCACCAAGGAACTGTTGATCTGAGTCAAGAAGATCTGAAACTAAATAAGAAAAATAAAGCTTGTATGAATGAAGCGTGTAACTAAGGGCAGGTCTGAGTCTAAGGCTTGGTAGTATGTGGTTACCATGTGCACCAGTTTCTAATGTAGCTAAAATGTTGTTGCACTGCTGTAGGACCAGCTTCGTATGCAGCGTTCCCATGTATCTGGGACCCTGAGAGAAGAGGCAGGGGAGCGGCCCACCTTCTCCTCCGTGTTGACGTATCGGTTGAACCTCTTGAAGGCGTCCAGGTTGAACTTCATAAGCTCGCCCAGCAGGTCGAAGTAGCTCTGCAGCACGTCGCGGGACCTGCAGCCGCTGTCGATGATGCAGGACAGGATGTGCTGCGGGCAGGGAGAGGAAGTGAGCACCAAAAGATTTCCCGAATCACAGTTCACCTGCAATGACTCATTCACAATGTTCCACTGACAATCTGCAACTCACAGTGAAGAAACTGATAGACTACAACCCTAGTGGGGCATTAATCACTCAGCTACGTGACAGAAATCATCCCAGGCTTGGAGATCATGCAGAGAAGAGAAGGGTTCCAGGAGACAGGGGAGGCAGACATGGGATGCACCACCAGCCATAATGTGGTGCAACTACTTTCTTTAAATCATAGAAACCACCAACTGGTGTGGGAGGTATGGAAGGTCATCAAAGGCTCATTGTTCATTGAAATAAAACAAACGCATTTGCTACAGGAGTAATGTGCATCTAATGCAAGTGAGAGGACCTCTGCCCTCGGTGTGGAGCCATCACCCTCTGCAGTTCCAATCATACTGATCGACTGATATTCGCATGATATATGCATGCTATGGGATTCGAAGACAATACAGCAACTGTTTCATCCACAGAAACAGTGGTTGCGCATGCCAACACTCCATTGCGAATGTGTTCCCGTCAAGACACAGGGAGGGCCCCCTCACCTCCAGCAGACCCCTCTTCAGCAGGAAGATCTGATCAGCGTAGGAGGTGGTCCCACGCAGGAAACTCTCCACTGCACGCGCCTGCCAGAACCTGCAAAGATGAAAGTAAACCACAACTTTAATCAGTCACATGACACAGAGATGCCAGGAAGCGCTGGTCATCCCTCCCTAGCATCACTCAAACTGAACATTTTGAACCTGAGAAAGAAACAGATAAAGAAATAGAAAGTGAGTGGGAGACAGACAGAGACAGATGGGGAGACAGAAGGAGAGAGAGAGACTTTGCAAAAGGACTTCTCAAAAAAGAAAGAAGGAAAACACGACAACTGCTGGTAGAGGAAGAGTGTTCTCTGGCAGCCAAAGCACCATGTAGCTCTCACCTGAATGACGAGTCTGGAGGCTCCCTCTTCATGACTGTGAGCAACCGGGTCAGCAGTCCCTTCTTACCATCACACACCAAACTCCTAGTGAGCAGGGGAACAGATAGGAGTGTTAAGCAAGACAACCCATTATCTGCTCTGACATCATCCACAGCAGTGATGGTTTGTCACCTGTCTGTGTTGACCAAGGCCTCCACCTCTGGGATATTGGCTTTCAGAGAGATGGCGCTGAGCTCATTCAGCTCCTGGGTGTTCAACAGCAAGTACTTGTTTCTAAAAATGAGAAAAAAATGCATTAACGTTGATAAAAGTGTGGAAAAAACACACGTAGACACAAACAAACACACACACACACACACTGACAGCTGTTATTAAAGCAGTCCATTAATACTCACTCATGGTGATCACTGAAGCTCTGAAGCAGCCTCAAGAACTGAATTTTGAAGGAAATTTCCTGTACAGGTGATGGAAGAGACTCTGTAAGGGTGATGCACAGGAAGGACACAGACCTCAGAGAGCTATAATAGAGCTCTTACAACACAGGCTTACCGGGCTGCAGTCGCAGTTCTGGTTCTGCCCGTGCAGGACGTGGTTGGAGGTCGTGTACTTCCTCCAGATCAGTTTGTCAAACAGGTTGTTGAGGCCTGGGATCAGACGAAACTCCGCCAACATTTTGTGAACCTGTTGAAGAGGATTGTCATACTTCCATTTGAAACACACATTTCCCCAGTGCTGTTCAGATGGAATGTGACTTTGGTGAAAAGAGTGACTATCTTTTAATTAATTTTGCTCCTTTGCAACATATGGGCTTAAATCTTTTTTTTTTTTAATCTTTTTTTTAATCGTATTTAGAAAAATGCTACCTACATAAAGTAACTCTATTCTCTTTGTTTTTGTGACCTCAACAGTGCTCCTCCCACGACAACTGATGTTCAAGAAGCCATTGTGTTGTGTGGCTGGCAGTGAAACTAAACTGCAAATCAGATTTCCATCTGTACATTGTCATGCAGACACCACATACACAGTTATATGTCTAATGTAAAAGTACATGTTTAAAGTTAAAGCTACAGGTAAATATATAATCTTCTGTATGTAGAATATTTAGCATACTATTAATATAGATTACTTTAACCACAATACTTTAATAAATAATGCCAACAATAATTAACTGAACAATAAACAATAATAAACAGCATATTAATAATAAACAAAACATCAGGCATGTGTCCATAGCTCACGTGATATGGCAGCCACATTTTGTCAAATTTTGTCACATTTTCACCATTTTCAAAAAGTCAATAAATATTTGACTACTGTAAGCAGTTTGGATGAAACTTCACAGTAATATTGCTGCTCAAATCCAACGGCTGTAGTACAGAACAATAGGACCGTGAGATATTGCACTGTGGTGCGTTGGCCCACCTGGTTCCTCTGGCGTCCCATGAGCAGCACGCAGAGGACGTACAGCACCTCCACCTTGTACATGATCTCGTGCACCATCTTCATGGACTGCGGCAGCCGGTGCCTGAGGGGGCTCGCTGCCAGCGTGCTCTCATCCGAGGACTCTGCCCAAAGACAGAGCGGCGCGGCGGACCGGCGCCCACGTCAGCCCAGCGCGACAACGCACTCCACAACCCCCGCGTCCCGCTCATTTCAGCCAGCGCTGTTCTTCCACAACATTACAGTCGTGTGAACAGGCAATCCAGCCCGTCTTGGCTCATCACTCTGCCTTCAATGTCAAATTTACTTGTACGGCACTTCAAAAACAATTACAACAGAAAAACAAGCAGTAGAAAACCTTACGGTGTACTTGCATTAGCTGTGGAGTATGAAAAGAGAGCGAGAGGCCTTTACCTTATGATCCACTGCATCCACCCAAAGACAACCACAAATGCACTACAAGCTTAAACCTGAGTCCAGGCCACAGCCATCTTGTGAATGTATTCTGTTGAGCATATTTACTACAAGTATGGATACAAACTCCATACTTCATACTCCATAATTTATTGGTGTTTTGTACAGAAACTGTTCAGTGGACTGAAGCTGTAGATGGGCATATGTGGGTGTGGCTCACCTGTGCTGCTGTGCTCCGCCTCTTCGTTGGCCATCTGCATTAGGGCATTGAGGACAAGGGCGTTGTCCAGCCAGCTGTACCAGTCCTCCAGCTCCTGCAGGAAGTTGGAGGTTCCCATGACCTCAGACACCTTACGTGTGGCCAGCTTACACAGACGCTCGATGAAGCCAGGGATGTTCAGGAGGGTCACTGCAGTCAGAGAGCCAAAAGAGGGAGAGAGAGAAAGGGAGAGAGAGAGGGAGGGAGGGGGTAGGAGAAGAGCGTATGATAGAAATGGAGAGAGAAAAAGAGACAGGCAAAGGACAAGGGTGAGATCCACTTGCTGTGACGCCACCTCAGTCCCACACACCAGTGTTTCCCCAAACTGCGAGGCATTGTGAGAGTGGTTACTGTAGTTCACAAGATATATGCAACCACATTGTTACACCACTTCCACAGACATTCAGACCAGTTCAGCTGAACGCTGGCCGGTGTACAATTCGGGCCCTACCTTGGTTTATCTCGGCACGGGACGGGCTGGCATTCTTCTTCTGCTGGGCATTCTTGGCTAGGAGGGTGTGTTTGTCGTCATTGTCAACGTCGGGCTCGGAGATGGTGACAGACAGGATCCGGCAGAAGTTGGCGAGCTGCTGCTGGTCGAAACTCTGCACCAGAGCAGGCAGGTTGGGGACATCCTCCAGATGGATCATCTCCTGAGAAACAGAGAGGAAGTGTCAGATCACCATGCTAATGTCACTCTAAATCACCTGAAGATGAGGCTGGGGGCCTGTGTCTTTCTTCTTGTTTTTCCAGTCTGCATTAAGAAAAAAGCAATGTTTCAGGGGCTACAAGAGGGCGGGAGCACCATCTCTTCCTCCTCCATTAATACTTTATAACCAGGAGGTTGCAGGTTCAAATCAGAACAGGGCACAGCTGCTGTAGATAAAGCGCTTACTTTCAATTGTTTCAAAAAATCACAGGCAAGATAAATTAATATTATGCAGAATATAGCTATGCAAGTAAGTGTCAAAAAATAAGAAAGAAAAAAAAAACATTGAACTTCAGTCTCACCATCTTAGATACTGCCAGAAACACTGGCTAGGATTCTGTGGTTTACAAGTGATATGTATGCAACAGTAACACAGCAGCAGAGTGCTTTAATGTCAGAGATGGTAAGTGTTTACGTAAACGAATGTGTGTGTGTTGGCATGTGTGTGCAGATTTGCAAGTGCGTGTGTGTGTGTGCGTGTGTGTGCACACAAGTGAGCAAAACCAAAATTGCCAAAGTGTACAGTACAAGTTTCTCCAAAACTTCATAACTCTGTGCCATGTGACTGATTAAACACTCCATAACTTTTGACATGGACAAATGCCTGCTTGATCCCTGACCTTCCTGACCCCGAGGATGTCCTCAATTAGTGTGGCTGTCTGCAGGCAGGTCTTCTTATTGGTCATCAGCGTGAAGAGGAACAGGACAAAGTCGTTCCTTGCAGCCAGGCTCTTTGTCACCCCTTCAGTCTGCAGAGGGAAAAAGCAAATAAAAACACACCTGTTAATTCGACCTGGAGTCAGTCCTTTCTGGAAAGTGAGTGTGGAGTGAGGGCTTCATGTACAGGTGAGAGGGGAGAGAAGAGAGGGAGAAGGAGAGATCAGCATTTCATTAAGGAGGGTACATCCTGCACATAGAATTATGGGTAATACCACAGAGAGTGACATGTGATTCAGCATCCCCAAAAGCTTTTGCCCCATCTCAGATAAACCTCTGGTGTCTCTGCTGTTATGTCAGTCAATACAATCATTCTGAAAACAAGTTCAGCACAAGTACTTACACATATACAGCAGTTGTAAAGAACACTTAGGCAGTCCTTGACTAGGTTATCATTCACTGCAGAAAAAGAGAGTTATGTTAAGAAGCTGTCCAGAGGGGTTTTAAAACTACAGGACAGATTTCCAAAGTAAGCGTGCATTCTGCACTACTGTCCTCACTAAACTACATGACAGTGAAAACTAACATACACAAAAACAGCATCTAACACAAGCATACTGAGTCAGCTGAGAACATTTCACCACATTGTGTTCACTGTTCATGACCAATCCCATGAGAAGTGCACTGCACATTGGTAGAGCTGTGCAGAAAAATCTGGGCTTACTCTTGGCGTTTTTCCTCTGTGGAATCAGTGTGGGCCTCATTAGGATCTCCACCAGTAACTGTGGAAGCAAAGGAACATGCATTAATGACCAAAGAATACTCACCATCACCTTCAGTTTCCTATACAACACAGGTCAGAGGCAAATGCCCAAGACTGCACTAACAACCACTCCATGACACAGAAGCATTTGTGGCTTCCTTATTTGCTTCAGGTTTTACGGGCAGAGGAAAATAAATTAAATTACCCTTACACAGCACCCCTTACATAGATTACATTTTTCAAATACAGTTACAGAGATGGGTATTTACAGAAGCAGCTCAGGTTCGGCCATTTCTTAATGTATGTACCACAAATACCTCATACAGAAACGGAGCATGCAACCCTCTGGCTTCAGTCCAGCTCCCTACCCACAATGCCACAGTGCAGCTCATAACATACAATGTACCATACACAATTTGGAACAACATGCTGCCTGTCGTACCACACAATGACTCCCTCTGATACAAATCCAGTCTGGAAATGTTACAATAAGGCAACGTTCGATAACTCACGTCAACACCTCCGAAGAGGTCAAAGGTGTATGTGTTGGGGAAGGTGGACTCCTGCGCTGTCTTTCTGTCTTCTGTTACAAACGACATGGCCTCCATGGAGAGCAAGGATGACAGCTCCTGCCACAACAGGGAAAAAAAGCTGTGTGAGTAGGTTTCACTTTATATTTCAATCTGATACTGAAATTTGAATCAAAATGAAGATTATGATTCTAAAAGCATGAATGCAACTCAATGCTGACCTACACACCTTTTCCCTGTTTATGGTTTTTAATTTTACTTTCAAAAAAAGTTTTCAGTTTCATTATGATGCAATTTTGGAGCAATTCTCTATCACCATTATCTCAGTCAGTAATTACAGATCGTTACTAAATACTGAAACATAACACAATAGTTAAAGCCAAATCCTCTGTGGAATCTTTGATTTATAGCAGAACTGAAATAATTGTCTGGGCTCTGTAACAAACTGCCATGCTCTTACCCAGAGTGACTTACATAGGTTATACTTTTTTTTTTTTAAACAATGTTATCCATTTATACAGCTGGATTTTTACTGAGGCAATTGTGGGTTAAGTACCTTGCCCAAGGGTATAACAGCAGTGCCCCAGCGGGGAATCAAACCGGCAACCTTTCGGTCACGAGTCCTGCTCCTTAACCACTATGCTACACTGCTGCCCAGTAGTGGGCGACTTGAGTTTTTAGCCAGCTGGCATGTGTGGCCCACATCCCCCTCAAAAGTGCAGACAGACACATAAAAAAACTGATCTACATATGACATTAAGTACATATATCTAATTTTAGATCCGGACATCTGGAAGAACAGGCACTAGGGGGGGCCTCCAGCTTAACTAAATGTTCAACCAAATAATGTGCATTTGGCTTGAGAGCCCCCTCTGGTCTGCGTGAGGGTGGCTGAGGGGGAGGGGGGGGCACCTTTAGCACTCCGTGGGAATGGGACAGGTCGCTGTTGGGGTGGCTGCTGTCATACAGCTTCTGCAGAAGAATGGGGACCCCATGCCACCGGGCACGACTGTCCCTCTCCTGGAGCAGGGCCTCCGGGATCTGTAACGAAAGCAGTGGCACAATCGCACATCTCCATTAGAAAGAAAGAAAAAAAAAAAGCTTCTTATCTTTTTAGCCTTTGTAAGGTACCATGTCTAGAACTTCTATGTGAGGCAAAACCGCAGGCACAAAAAGCTTACAACCACAATTTAAGTACTGACAGCTTTCATTCCACCATTTGGGCTACTCATCTACCCCTGCTGAGCCAGTTTCCTGCCTTCACCATCGAAGATGCCACCCCCGTTACCACGCTTCCCCGTTCATTCAGCGTTTTGAGCTCAGTGACTCACGTCACTGTCACGAAACTAACCCAGCAAGTAACCACATATCTCACAAAAAAGGAAAAAGTACACTTACCATTCCTCTGAGAACTATCATTGAATGACCCAAAAAACCCTACTGACATCAGTTTCCACGAACACCGCACAGTCCTTTCAATTCATGCAAAGCAGTGGAGGTCTGTGAGACAGAAAGTGCGTTTTTCTGAAGCAGCAGGGATGGGGAGCTCGGAGAATGCCTGTAGATGCCTGGGAACCAGGGTCCGACCCACAATCTAGCCCCAGTGTGTGGACAAACCCATTGTGCAGATGGCATGTCAGTAACACAAATTTACACCCACATTCATAATCTCGGCAACACCCCCACTGTATTACAGTCCCACGGTCAACTGGCTGGTGCCAAAAAATAACCTACGAATTCATATTTAGGATTGGAATTCTGAATATTGTATCATTTGACCAATACTCCATCTCTCGTTTGGACTTGGTGGGAGCTTTCAGACTGCGTCTGCAGCCAGTCTGACCCTTCATTTCTTTCACTGCACAGACACCAACGTAGCTACTTATGGAGTGGAAACAACACTCCCACCACACATCCCAGCAACACAGCAAGTGGTTTCCAGCTTACAGGTGCACAGCCACAATTCTTCACTGCTGTGATCTGGGATACAGCTTTGCCACACTAGAGCTGGAATAAGCTTGAGCCAAAAAAAAAAGAGTACAGCACCATTGCTTTTCCACTGTATTGGCAACCCCTGAGCTGCAGCACATGACAAACTGAGTCCTGTAGTTTGCCCAGAAAAAAACCTACCTCAATGTCAGCTGCAGTCAAAAACTGAGCTTTTTCCACATAAAAACACTGCATTTCATTTTCAGCGATGTCTAGAAAAGGGGCATAACAAGGCAGTCTGGTCCCAGCTCTACAATGGAAAAGGGGTATAACGAGCAATCCTGGTCCAAGCTCTACAGTGGGAAAGGGATATAAATGAGCCGGTCTGGTTCCAGTTTTACAGTGGGAAAGGGATATAATCCAGTCTGGTTCCAGCTTTACAGTGGTAAAGGGATATAATGAGCCAGTCTGGTTCTCGCTCTACAGTGGTAAAGGCATAAGATCAAACACAGTCTCTG
Organism: Megalops atlanticus; assembly: GCA_019176425.1. Lineage (NCBI taxonomy): Eukaryota > Metazoa > Chordata > Actinopteri > Elopiformes > Megalopidae > Megalops > Megalops atlanticus. The sequence continues at coordinate 20,649,837 of CM032879.1, forward strand.
TGAGGGGTGATATATGCCAGCTAGCACACTCCGCTGCCAGAGACACACTACAAAAGGCTCTGCCCTGGGCATCTATTTGCTCCTGATGCTGAGGCCTTCTCAGGGTGCTTTCACCATGCCTTGTTCATCATTTCATTTCCACTTCAAGTGTTTTTTATTGATGAAAAGCCACAGCTAACAGAGACATTTCAGAGAGCTGCACTGCAAAGCAGCCGCACGACAAAGCCCTGAGACACAGAGCAGAGACTCATGGGAAAAAAGCAAACAAAATACCTCTTCAATACGGAAGAATACTGACCCTAGAAACTGAACTGGAAAGCCAGCAGGTCATAAATAAATAAATCTCAGCTGAGCAGTCATTCAGTTCACCCCAAATTAACAAGGCATTACGCTGCATGTCACGTTTCCTGGTAGGTACTTTATTGCGGCAAGCAAAATGATGGAAGCAAGCAAGGCCCAGAAAGGAAAAAAAAAAACAAGTCAATGTTGACTTGAGGCACAACACACTCTGATTCTGTAATATTTACTTCTCATCTGCACCAGCAAAGTACCTTGAACACAAAGAGAAATTATTATGAAAACCACCCTGGACTAAATAAAAAACATCCTGGAATAAAATTATGTTAATTAAGCAGTCTTCCTCCAACAGTCTGACTTCCATTCAAAGGAGATGCTGCACTTTCTGCAAAAGAGACTAACAGGTATTCCCAGCAACCGTCAATAAGATCACATTCATCATTCCATAAAGCTATTCCATCACAGTTTTGTTAACCCTCGAGTTACCCACCATGACAGGGAAAACTCTGGGTGTGACCAAAAAAAAAACTGCCAAAGGTGCTACTACAAAGTACTGAATAAAGGGTCTGAATACTTATAAATGAAATATTTCAGTTTTTCATTTTTAATACATTTGCAAAAATTTCTTTAAAAAAATGCTTTTGCATTGTCATCATGGGCTATTGTGTGTAGATTTGCAACCAAAAAATACATTGAATCAATTTTAGATTACATCTATAACATAACGAAGTGCAAAAAAGTGAATGGGTTTGAATACTTTCTGAAGCCACTGTATAATGTGATGCAGATCTCCATGCCACCATGACAACTAAGCCATTCTCATCCCATCTTTGCCTACACACATACTTCAGACACACAAATCCAGACTGAGCAAGAATAATTGCACCATTGTCCATTTTAGAATCGAATTCCCCAAACTCTCCACTCAAGTGTTTTACCACCAACAGACAAAAGAACGTCCACCACAAGGTGTTTTTAAAATGCATTCCAATCACTATGTTTGCAATATGTTTTTTATACGCTGTCTGTCAAATACATTTAATTTTGCTTTAGTTTAAAATGTTTCCCTACGACGTTTTACCATGCACTGTCTTGTTATTTGGACTTCATCAAAGGGGCATCATGGCATGTGAAAAGCACTAATAGGGACCTCTGACACCGCCAGCAGAATTAGCTATAAACCGGAAAGAACAAAGAAAGGAAATCAGATTATCAGAGGAAAAGCGAGCAAATCGATGTTTAGCTGCTTGTCCAGGATGTAACAAGACAGCACATGCACAAATGTTTTGCTCGCTGAAACGGCAGACAGTGCTGAATTTTACAGACTCTTTGGTCATCTGCGACGTCCCTAGGTTCAAGTGTGTGGGGACATTCACACTACTTAAATCTAAATGCATCCAAATCTTTACAGGCCTGACCAATTCAAAGAGGAAGTCGACGTTCGCTTGGTCATAGCAACGTGAAGCCTGCGATTCTTTTTGCATGTAAACACACCTGGATATTCGTCTAGCAAAATGCAATTTTACAATGTCACATGAAAAGTGAAAACTGACAGCCAAACCTGAATCTTCTGTAAACCATACAGTTATGTTCTCTTTGGCGTTAACGTTACTCAATATGTACAACAGTGCACAACCTACACAGTTAACTAAATCAGCCGTGCCTATGAATAACTTAGCCTACAGCAGCTAATGTTAGCTGAAAGGAAAGCCACGTAGCCGCACAAGTCTGTGCCTGTGGTTGGAATTATCTAAACTAACGTTAGCTACCCACTCTGCTATAATTACTGTGACACAGGAGTTTGTTTACGTTTGGAGGATTACAACACACTGAGGCAGTTCAGAGTAGATCATTAGTCATCCATTTCTAAGTATCAAAACAGCCTCAGGAAAATCCGCTTTAGCAGGAAAACTCGCCATCATTAGCTAACTAGGCTAATTACCTTACGCGGGCAGGATAGGGGAAACTATATACGTTATAACATACGTTATACTGCAAAACTACCTAACGAACTGGCTAAGCAGTGAATCTGAAATTTGTAAACGGTTTCGTTTTCCGCGACACACATTAGCTGAGTTAGCTAATTAGACTAGCTAAGTAGTTTGCTGGCAATATGAGTTATAATGTCAAGGAAATTGTCAACATCTTAGCTGGCTAGCCAGTTCGCTTGATTAGACATTGCACCTACCTACACGAACGGTAATACAAAATGACAGTGACAAGTCAGCTAGCTAGCTTGTTTTGTAGCTATCTAATAACTATGATACAAACTAAAATAAGACAACGTTACAGCAGAACAGACTGTAGCTAGAGTACATAGTAAAGTACTGTACGATCAATATAGATGGCTAATGGATAGGAGATTGTTTTGATGGTTTTGCTCAAAAAGCTACTTGCTTCGGGTCAATATACCAGGAAACTAATGGCTAACTTTGCTGATTTCAAAGGACCTCGATTGCTTTTTATTTTCGGGTAGTGTCCCACACGCAAGATCGAGGATCGCAATGGCCTTCACATAACCAGCTACCGTTAGTCTGCATTACATAGCTAAGTCAGCTACAGCGTCGGAAAGGGCTCACTCTGACTAGTTATCAGTATGATTTACCTGTGTCCCTCGGCTCATACCCCGGCCAGTAATCTGGCTTTGTCTAATTCTTATGAGGATATTCCCATTTCGGCCCTTTCGGGCTCCTCTAGCCCGAGGGAAGTCGGACTCCACCGACGTCGCCATTACTTCTTCTTCCTGGACTATTCAAAACAGGAAGCTATAGGTCATCGCTGGGATAAATTGACCCCTACGTTTACAGCGCCATCTAGTGATGCATGCTTTAAATAGCGTCATATTATCTGTATGGTCTTATTGTACCGTTTGTGGCCGTCAGAAAACAGCGTGGTATTTCATTTTGTGACACCGCAAGCTGGAGAACAGATACTGTTAGGACAAATGCACAGTCGTGCCTCTGCTTCTTATTTGTGACTTAGGCGTATGCTGTACACCAATGGCAGATATAAAATAACACTCAATGCAAAGGTACCTGCTTTACCTATATACTCTAGCTTCAACATGTTCCATCCCCATTGTACCACCTCCATTAAAAAAAGAAATGAAAATATGGGCATTCAAATAACATGAGGCTCAGAGTTGTGATGAGAGAGGCTTGTCCAAACATTGCATGTCAGACACTGGCAAAAACATTTTTTTTTTTTTTTTTGAGTTTTCAAGGATTAATTTGAACAGTGACAGCGTGGGCGTTGCTAAACCCCTTTTACTGGGGCATGTGTCCCAGTATTGATCTGCTGTGCCCCAGTAAAATCTCACGTTCGACTTTTAACAAGTTCCTATATTTGGCAGTGGACCAATTTAGATTGATAATAACGGGAAAATAATGGATTTTTTCTAATCCACAATGTCAAAAAAACGCAGTTTAACCCAGACACGGCAGCGTGCGTGTCGTAGCCAGTGCACCGCGGCGCGCACGCAGCAATCCGTGTATTGGCGCGCGAAACAAGAATCAGGATTTTATTTTAAATAGTTGACTCAAGTCATGAAATGATTGTTTGAATTTTTGAATCTTTGTTCTGAAATTGTTTTTATTAATTATTATTGTGGAATGAAGAAGAATGCAAATGTGCATTAGTTTAATGACTTGAGTTGGGTTTTGTTGATATTATTTGCATATGCAGAGTGTGACTTTTATGCCTAAAAAAATATGTTGAGAATGTTCATAATGTATGTTGAAATAAATATTTTCGCAAAGATTAATATCTGTACATTTTTACCTTTGCCAGTAGTTGTTTCAGTTTCAGCAGCAGCAGTATGGCAGTGGCAGTAATAGTGGGCTAAGCAAGGGAAGTTCATATAGCACATTGTATAGCACATTTCATACACGCAGCAGGCATTCAAGAAAAAAAAAAATTGTGTGATTTGAGTAATGGGGGGCCTGTGCCCCAGTAGAGCTTAGCAATGCCCCGGAGTGACAGACAAAGACTAAAAAATCTCTGAGGTTGTGTACATAAGGATTCCTGATGATGAGCCACACCTATTTGCCCCATTGTCTGCTTTATGGTATTAAGATTAAGTATATCAAAATTTGCCTGCAGCCATTTTATTTATTTTGCAGACTGGAAAGCTACACAGCAAAGGCCTACTGAGACCATACTCAGAAGGTTTCATTTTGTGCTAACTGGCTGTAAGGTCTTGGAAGTCCACATCAGATTTCCAGAAAAGATAAGAATACATGTTGCCTGAGGTCTACATTTTAAGATTGTTCAACTACAAAACACCTATAGTAGAAACAACATCAGTCTTAAAATTTCATAACGTCTTGACAAGATTATTTGCATTCAAAACAGAAAACAGGAAATACATATAGGAAATACAAAGGTGCTGCGTGCTGTCAGATTAAATAGTGAATATTCATGGATAGTGCTGGGCGGTATACCGGTTCATCCGGGAGAGGGGACCCCTATTAACTGTGCGTACCCTTCTTACTAACGGTTATAACTTTATAACACAACAATTAATTACCCACAACTTACTCTCTTTAACGGGGCAAAACACCATGGCACACAACAATTTGTGACACACAGGGGTGTACTGGGAAAGAAATTCAGCCCTGGACTTATACGCTAGGACCGGGGCGGGGGCGGTTGTGCTCGAGAATTAGAGTATAGTTATATATTATTATTATATATATTATATATATAATTAGAGTATATTTGGCTCAGTTTGAACTAATCCTGACGTGACTTTGTCAGTGTCAGAGTAAAGGATTACATAAGAACGTGTGTCAGTGAAAACTGCTGTGCAACATGCATTCATGAAATTTGTGTTTGTGTGCGTGCAAAAGCTACATTACTTGGTCCCTATTAGTGCAACATTCTGACTCTCAGGGAAAATATGCAATTATCACACAATGATACCCCATGAATAAGCTAAGTTTAATTAAATCAATTTAAATTACTGAGAATAAACTTTAAGGTTGAGTGCAATGAACAATAACGTTTAGAACACAGACCTCACAAAAGCTGTGATGTGTCATGAGCATTTAACGTAATTTAAATCAATAAATGCCATCCTTGTTATTTAAACAATCTCACGTTGTAGCTTTTGCAAGCACACAAACACGTCACGATTAGTTCAAACTGAGCTTAGTTGCGTAAGCGAACAATATTATATAATTTGCTGCCTACTGAAGCTGTTGTTTCAGCTATGCTACGGTATGGCAGTATATGAAAAATTCATACCGTACGGGAAGTTAAAACCGGTAAACCAGATGAACCGGTATACCGCCCAGCACTACCGCTCTATAAATATCATGGCAAGAGAGACAGTTTTCTACTTGATTTTAGGACTCACCTAATCACTTGTAGCTTCACTTTCATCATTGCTGTACCTGATCGTTTGAATAGCAGTTCCTCATTTTAGAGCATGATGGCGCTCTTAACTAGCATTCAGCATCAATGCCTTATAACAGACAGCACAGTAACTTACCCTGATTTTACCCAAAGGTAAATAGTTACTTTTCCTATGGTCATAGCACTTCCCCTATACAATGTAAGTAGCTAATCTTATATCTTTGTGTCAGCATCTCCTAAAAAGGTGACATTCTATAAGTTGAAACCACTGCCAGCTTACTTTGCATGTGGTAGACTAGTGTGCAGTAATACTTAAGACACCCTTTCTGAGTAAAAGCAGAAAATATAGAAGGAGTTCCACGAACCTTCTTTCTTTATTTTTCTTTCTTTCTTTCTTTTTCTTTCTTTCTTTCTTTCTTTCTTTCTTTCTTTCTTTCTTTTCTTTCATCACACACACGCTTTCGATGTTGTTACAGGATAAGTATGTAGTCTGACATTGTCTAATGTCTTTAGAGTTATGGTGGTCGGAGGGGTGGGTGGGTGGTGTTGGGGAAAGCTGTGTTGCCATGGTAACATCACCACATGCAAGTGTCATGTTTGCAGACTTGTGAAAGTTCAAAGAAATGAGATGCCGCTGAATGGAGCCTATGGCATCCTACACATCACCCACAGGCTGTTAACATGCACACAGGAGTACCTGGACTTCTTGGAAGACACACAGCAGAGAGGTGGGCCACATGACAGAAGAAAGAGAGAACAAACACCTACAGATCCTAGACACTCATGACTTTGTGGAACATACCGCCACAACATCAAAACTCACTTGCGACACCACACTTGAGCACGTAAAACACCTAGTTAAAGACCTGGAACATTGGTTGTTACACCTTTGCCACTTGTACAGCTTAATTGATGTGGTGATGGTTCCTAAGAAGTACTGCATTTCTTAAACCGTGAGAATACGTATAAGTTGCATGTGCATCTAGATAAGCATATTTAAAGTGTGCCAATCCATTTCAATGCAGAAATATTACTTTGATTGCATGTAATGTTAGATAGTTTTAATTGGTTGGTGTTCATGAAATCAATCAGGAGCAGCATGGATCAAATGGGAGTGACGTATGCCATGCACAATATGTATTTACCACAGATAATTTATTAATATTGGATTTATGTACATGATCTGAGGCAGAGAAGCAAAGCTTATTCCAGAGGCTTGACACACAAGCATGTTGATATATTCTCCCTAACAGAAAGTGCCACTCTTATCATTCAGCCATGCAATTCTGCTGCAAAGGGGGAAATTGCCATCGGACTCCAGTTCTTCTATCTTCTCAGGAAAAACAGGTGGCATTATGCACATCCAAGATGGCTGTCTCACTTAGGTGCAAACAGATTCTATACACCAGCAAAAAAATGAAGCATCATTTTTTATGCCACTCTTAGTTGATAGTTTGAGCATGCAAACAACTGGCAGCGTGAAATTTGTCCATTAACAGCCTTAATGACAACATCTTCGCCACTTCCTATGGCACTTCCTGTGAGCACTTACAGCTACCTTTGCTGCCACGAGAGTTCTTAAAACAAACAAACAAACAAAAAAATGACAAAAAATAAAAGCTGACCACCAACACATTCTGTGTGATTTGCCCACTTGACAAATTCATTTCTGTCAGCCGACCAGCACTGGTCAATGGATGATGATTCTGACCAAGATGTGAGACACACAGTCGACATTTATAGAATTTTGAATCTACCTCATTTGTGTGGGGAACTCTCTGACAATATGTCCTTCTTGGCTGAGAATGGTCAGCGCAAGCTAGCAAGATGTAAACTTGTTAGATGGAGTTTAAATCGCTTCTACCCTCATATCTGATAGTCAGTGTGAACCATCCTGCCTCATACAGTATTGGCACAGTTTAAGAATTGAGCAGTAATGCCAGCTTTGCCAGCTGAACAGCTGCTTGTTTGGCCCTGGAGTGGGTCCATGTTGGCAACAGGGCATAAGAATGTTTCTGTATGTTGGGTGGAATTTTCCCAAGGTCTCTGATTCCACATTGTGTGTTCTGTTGTGGAAAGCAGCATGTATCATGCCCTTGTCATCAGTCCTCAGGGTCCAATAACACCATGGTCATTTTAATCTGGATTCCATTAGAAACATAAAGGAGCAGGTCTTGTGGAGCAGTGGTCTGGGTTAAGGCTACTGGAAAAAGGGTGTGGGCTTAGGGGCTGATGTAGTCCTTGTATATGTTTCTGGTCAGGGAGGAAAGCAGTCCCACCCTACCCCACTTCTGGGTTTTATTGGATGGCTTTGAGTCCATAGCATAGGTGCACACAGCCAAATTCATTGTCCTCCACATCTGTGTGCTGCTCCAATCCCCCCAAATCTTTTCAATATTCATGTCCATTTTTGCCCACAGTCCTCACAGTTAGTCTCCTCCGTCATGAACAGGTAGGAGTTGATGGCCTCCCGTAGTCCCTCACTGACCAGGGACTCCTCAGTGTCCACTTTGTCCCGACTGAAGATCATGGAACTACAGATGGAAACAGAGTGAGAGAAAGACAGTGAGGAACACTACAGACTGACACAGAGACAAGCAGTGCAGATGAACCAACCAAGAGATCGCAAAAGGAAAAGACCCCTGGATTGCTGAGTCAAACTGGACACAGTCATTGATTCATTCGAGTTGCCAAGTAGACTTAATTTATTACATTTTCACTGTTTTCTTTATGGGCCTCTTAAATAAAACATTTTAATGTATTCTTATTTTGTCTATATTGCATCTTTCTGTTTTTATTTACTTTAACTAGATCATTTTAATTCTCTTTTTAACTGCACACGCAGCAGAAAATGAAAAAAATTTTTAGTTATAACTTTAGAAATAGGCAAAAAAGGTGGCTGCATGAGCTGTTCTAGTCAAAATGTAGGAATAGCTCAGCTTGAGTACAGGCAGACACATTGTGCGTCCATGAACAAATGGAACAGGCAGACAGGCCTGAGTGTTGTAAAACCCGATATGAACACATACAAGCATTGCAGTCAGACAGACAAATGTTGTGGACAATCAGACACTGAGCGTGTGCCCTTGAGACCATCCAGTGTTGCATGTCGACCACAGAAAAGCGCCTCACCTGTCCACGTCCTTCCAGTTGAGAGTAGGTTTCCTGACAGCCATAGGTGGCGGGCCTGTCACCACGGGAACGTTGTTGGAACCCTGGATGAAGCAGGGCTCCCTCAGCAAACAGCAAAGCCCAGCATTCGTTTCTGCAGGGACCAGACAGGAACAAAAGGTTTTAGGGCTCATTCAAACATACTCCAGGGTTTATCTGGACACATGTCAGTGTGTATTCAGACACACACAAAGTTTTATCAGAACACACTTTAGGGTTCATTCAGACACATTTCAGGGTTCATTCAGACACATTGTAGTGTTTTGTCAGACGCAGGTTCATTTGATCATCGAGAGAATGAATATCAGAGCAGAGTTTAATTCCTCCTCTTGAATCTCCAGCCTGATTACTTCCACACCACAGTACGACTCATTTCACATTTTCCCGCTGACGTGTCTGGGCAGCAGATTACAACGTGAGGCTAAAGAAAATGGCTGGTAGAGCTGGGTGAATGTGTCTGTGTGAATGTGTATGTATGCATGAGTGCGGTATGAGTGCAATTGAGTGCTAACACATGCAATGGCCATTCTCACCGGAGTAGTGGTCGACCAGCTGGAACAACGATGGGAAAGTCAGGCCAGGTGAAATGTAGAAGAAGCCATTCTGCAGCTGATGGATGCGGTAGTGCTTCACCGAGTCCCAGGATGAGCTGGTGGTCCGTCTCACCGATAGAGAGTAGGCACCTGGAGTGCAGCCAGTGGTAACATCATTCATATGGCCAGGACTGCAGCTTCACTTCCAACTCAATGACTTATCACAGCTACACGCCTATTTTAAACTGTCACATTAAAAGAATTCACAGCTGTTTGAAGTACAATTATCAATGAGGTCAACAGTCATAAAATGTGTTGTTTTATACATTGTTTTTCTGTGTTTACACACACACACACACACACAGACACACACAAACAGACGCACACATGTACACACACACATACACTATATAGTCTATTATTCTTTTTTTTAATTTTGGTGACTTTTGACCGCAGAAGGTCTTTTAGTAATTTGTATGTGTCTTTAAGGCAACAAAGGGACAATTTAACCTCTGAAAATTTATTGTATGATACTTTTCTTACACATGTAAACCTACTTTGCTAAAAAAAAAAAAAAAAAAAAATCCTGTGATCACTAATGCAACTGTGGCTGCTTACAAAGTTTCTTTCCTCTTGCAAATCTGAGTTCTTTTCCTCACTTGCAAATTTGCAGGTGTCTGTCTGTGTGTGCATGCATGATGTTTGTGTGCATATATATACATCTGTTTGTTTTGTGCATGTTTGTGTGTGTGTGTGTGTGTGTCTGTGTCTGTGTTTTTGTGTGTCTCTGTATAATGTTGTCATGGATGGGAGCAGATTTTTATGTTGTACGGCTGAAATTATTTTAGTTTAATGAAATGCTAATGGACTGAAGTGTTATTTTTAGAATTAAAGTAAAAAAAGTGCAACCATTAAAAAAAACTCCACAAACTGATTCACAAGCAGATCAGCACTCAACGCTCACAGATTTTTCTTTTTTCAATCAGGATGGCTGCTTGCCATTGAGTTTTAAAGATGGCTGCTTTCTGTTGTGTTTTAAAAACAAAAGCTATTCATGACAGTCAAGTAAGGGAGGGCTTCTCAAGGTTAAAGGTCAAACATGAAAATGTTAAGATAAATTTTAAGAATATGTCTTACAGAAGTCTTATGTGCAAAGTCTTACAGAAAATGTGAACTAAACCCAGACTGTTGATCAGTGTTCCTTCTTGACAAAGCCTCTTCTGAGAGCATGCTGCAGTTTGCTGTTTCTTCTCTCTTCGTCTCGCTCTCTCTCTGCCGCTATCTTGTTCAGGATCTCTGTACTTGGTTCTTTCTCTTCCTGTGGTTCTGTGGTTTCTACTCAGTTTATAAAGTATATACAGAAGAAGACATGTACCTGCTGTCTTTTTTCCCGGTAATGTTCATATAATGTTTTCATGTGTATATAATTTTTTTTGTGTTTGAACATGCCTGTGTGTGTTTATGCACATGTGCACTTATTCCGGTTTGTGCATGTTTGTACTGTATGCACATATGTGTGTTTTGTGCATGTTTATATGTGTGTGTGTGTGTGTGTGTGTGTGTGTGTGTGTGTGTGTGTGTGTTTTTGTTTGTACATGTTTGTGTGTATGTGTGTGTGTGAAGGAATTTAAGATTGTGGCAACTCTTCCCTCATTCCGACTCCCTGTATTAACACTGCTTCCTGATCACCGTGAAGCCAGTCAAGCAAAGTAGTGGCTTACGAAGTGCTGATCTCAGATTATCTCAGTTGTGCTGGAAGTATGGAGGAGGCTATGTGGTGATCTGACCTCTGGCCAGCCACATGGAGAACAGATAGTAGGATGCAGCCTGCAAGAGGGGAATAGATGGAGGGAGGATGTGTGAATGAACTCACCTCTGCGTGTCTGACTCTCGCGGATTATGAAGGATCCAGCCTGGTTGTGCGGCAGCAGCAGCAGCTCCTCCGCCTTCTCTCTGCTGATGCCCTCAAACAGCCAGCTGAGACAGACAGGAGGCACAGACAGCTGAATCAATGCCAGGTGAAGATATGAAATTATGAAGACTCTTCATGGGTGCCACAAAGAACTACTGACAGAAAACTCTAACTGGGTTCACTGGAGGCCTTTTGTTTTATCTGGTGAGGAGAGAATACTGTGACCTTTGGCTGAGAAAACAAAAAGAACAAGCCCTTTTCATGGGCTTTTACTACTTCTCTGGCCTTTTGCCACCTAGTGGTAAAATGACATACTGCTGGTGCATTGGAAGAGTCAGTCAGATAGTCAGTTGCTTTCTAGAACTGCTTCCCCAGTCTCAACAGTAGAAGTAGTCACATAAAGGATGCATATGACAGCAAAGTGCAATGTTCTGAGCAAAAATAAAGAAGAGGGAGGCACCAAGGGACGACATATAGGAGACATCAGTAGCAGACCACAGTGTGGAGACAGTGGAGGGTACCACAAGTTGAAGTCTATCGTCTTCAATTTCTGTGCTGACACTCTTATCCTGGGTGACATATTTAGGGTGGCATCTTTCACACACTGAACCATTGTAGCGGTTGGATGTTTACTGAATCATTATAAATGTAGCACCTTGCTCCTTGCTTAAAGCCATAATTCAAATCTAGTCTAGATTGCCTGCTGAAACAAAACAACATCACCTTCTCAGAAATGTAGGTGATTTTTCCTACAAACACAACAGAATCCCCCACCCCACTCCTACCCACAACAGAATCCCCCCCATAGGAAACTGCAATAGAACTGTATATCTTTATTACCCACCAGGGAAGGAATGACATCACTTGCAAGGTGACATTACTCTGACAGACCCAGCTATGACAACGGTAGGAAGCTGACATCACTCTGACAAGCTCAGCTGTGGAACTCAAACAGACAGCTACTAATACCCCATGCATCTTACATCTTGTTTCGTTAAAGACTCATGAAAACTGAAATAAAAAAAATAAAAGTTAATATATTCGGAGTGTATCCTGTTCTACTATTTTATTTGCTAAATCATTTTGGATGTCAGAAACCATTGTTTATTTCTACTGAAGATTTATTTGAAAATTTGTCCTCAACCTGCAAGGTTTTTTTCAGGTTGGAATGTATTTTTTAATATCTGTTTTTTCGTGAAGTGGTTTTCATTTTGTAGACATGTTCACATTTAAGAACCTTCAGTCTCCCTTGGTGAAGGGCATCTCCAAGGAGAACTCACCTGTGGAATACCTTAGCGGTATAGTTACTGGGCATGTAGCTTTCCTTGCCAGTGGCTGTGGAGCTTACTCTCCACCAATCGCCTTCACTGTAACAATCAGATAGGAAGAGAGACAGACTGGTCAGGGAGGACGCATTTAAACTGACTCAGTAATCCCAGTTAAGACCATGAATATCATGAAAAAAACCAACTAGATTCATCTCAATTTTTGCAGCATGAACAGTAGACATGAAAACACTTAAGACTCTTCTCATTGATCAAAGCGTGGATTGCAGACATACTATATATAAAACATGTAAGAGACTCATCTATTCCATTCCAATACAGCCCAGAAATGTCATGAAAAACCTTAATTAGGAAACTATGCAAAATTAGGAAACTATGCAAATTACGTCTCACATATACTGTACACAGCCTTTCCAATCTTTCTATAGCAGCCAATCTGCACGGAGGATTGAAGGTAACTTTTGGATCCCTTACTCTGATAGGACGTTGAGTCTCTCTCCCACTCGAATGCTGCAGTCCGCCGGTCCTCCAGCAGGGTAGTTGTAAAGAGCCACCACCACATATCTTTGGTTATCTGCATGGAGAGCAGAGAAGTTATAACTGTAGAACACAGTCAGTCAACAGAGACACACAGCAGAGGGTCATGGTCTGTTATACCAGCACATCAGAACAGCAAGTCCCTGAGTAAATATTATTATCAATGTATTATATCTTCTATTATAAATCTCCAAGGTAATTACAGATTTGATGAAAAATACTAGAGGACATTCTTTTAAATTTGTTTCCATTGTTTTCAACACTTTTTTTTTTTCCCTCTCTCTAGAGTACTAATGTCCAGAGTACTAATATTGAAAAAATAATCTTGATTCAATCAGATTGCACGGGATTGTGATTCTTGTGAATAAATGGACTGATCTAGACTTAAGCACATAGACATTATTTAATGCACTTCTCAGTTGAGCTCCTAATAAATGGACTTGTTATTTCCCTTTGCAAATGCATATCTGTACATATATTCACACGTTCTGAGGTGAGGGACAAGCTGTGATAGGCCTGCCTGATCTGAGGAAGCGTGACTCATTAGGTGTTATGTTTAGCATCATTTGGAGCTCCAGAGTGGACTAAATGGCTTCTTTCTGGCAAAGGTGTGAAAAACTGATATATTTCATGTAAAATGTTATATAAAATAATAATCTAAAAGCTTTTTCAGCCCCAACACATTAATGGTAGCTAGTCAACTTTTTTATTGATTTTAAACAATAGACTGCCATGTGAACAAGAGCTGTTTTAAGCCCATCACTCAAAAGGTAGTTCCGTAGATGATTCTATTGTCTTTCTCCCAAGCACACTATGCACGTGAAAGTTTGGTTTTTGGTTCCCTCTGATCAAATGAAGAGTCGCTTTCAATATTTCTGACCAGATGTTTCTGCTTCTAAGAATAGTCTCTGGCTTTGGTCTTGCCTTGACACTGCGTGGGCAGTTTATAATGCAGCGTCGGCCACCTGTTTTTCTAATCGCACCAACAGTAACGTGTCCAGGGCTCCTGTGTGAAGTGTGTGCAAAGAGCAGACGCAGTGGTGTGCCTTTCCGTATTGCAGATGATGTTCATGACATCAGGTGACAGGGGAGCACAAGCAGGGGCAAAATAGGACTTCATGTTATAGAGGTAGGAAGAGGCGTGCGTACGGAGGGTTTCTGTAACAGCACTGTGGATGATGGGCAACCGTCAAAGCCTCATAGAAATCATTTTCCTTTAACATTAGTGGTACAGTGTGTCACAGGATGGTTGGCACATTGTTTTGGACTTGCTTGGCCTTGTCAAAGGCATCAAAGCAAGTCACCTGTTATTATTATGTTTATGGAAAGGTTCACTTTAAAACCAGAGGCAGCTTTCTTTCATTCTTCTTTGATTGATTGAAACTTTTATTTCACCAGGAAGTTCACCGGAGTTCACGTCTCATTGACGGTGACAACCTGGGCACAAAGGGAGGGTAAAGGCACAAGGCAGCCAGCAGATGATCAATGGGCCAGTGAGAGAAAAATGACCCCTAGAATTCAGTCATATCTCTGCTGCCAAATTGGACACATCAGGGCATTAAAAAATCAGAGAGGTCCAAGGATGGAACTGCTGAAATCACCATTAATTTAACCAAAGAATGGCCATGGTGCACTGCGGAAGGGTCTTGCAGTTTTAAACAATGGAATACATAGAAAAGGGGACTGTACTGTGTTGTGATACTGTATGTAAGACAACACCAAATAAAAAAAAGTAAAAAATATTGGGAAAAGAAAGGAAGACAGAAGGATTATCTAAAAAGGATTATAAACAGGGTTTTATCTGATACTGACATTTCGTGAGCGCTTCTCCTATGGGGGACAAAAGTACCACCCACCCACATAACAAATCTACGATGGATCAGAACCCAGGTCACAACTTACCCAGAATGGTGGGCTCAGGGGTGTCTTGATGGGTCAGCGCACTGGAACGCCGTCCACCTTTGCTGGGACGACTCCCCATGTTGGTTTGAAGCTCTTAATTCAGTGTCACCAGGCTGTTCTGAGTTCTACAGAAAACCAGGGATTAATCTACATGACTGTTTCTGCTAGCTCCTCATGTTTCAGCACTTAGACAATTGTCTGATAAAAGTCATTTGAGAAAATATGTGTATTTGCAGGTGAGCTAATGCTACTAAAAGATAAAAAAACAAAGGTGTGTTGCAACTCTTTTAAAATTCATTTGTGCCTCTCAGATTGGAAAAATTACATTCAGGTCACTGATTACTATTCTTTTTCAAATCATGAATAGTTTTAAGGCCTGAAACAATCAATTATAAAAAAAACAATTAAACTCAGCTGAGCAGACCGCCCTCAATTTGCTAGAGTGGTGAATGTTGAAAAATAAAAAAGAAATACTTTTATCTTTGTAGTTGCAACTTTTCTATCACAGAGATATAAGAGCAGACGACTCTTACTCTGCTTTCACAGTGATATTCAAGCTGATGACTCTCAACTGATACTAAATCCAGATATGTATTCAATTGAAAATGCCTTTACGTATGAACTGTATTTGAACTTAAACCGGCATACAGCAGTGGAATACCAGACCCAACGCTGTGAAACACCTTTTTTTAGATAACCAAGATCTCATACAATACCAACATCCCTCAGAAAACCACACATGCATTGCCGCATTTCCTTGCTCCTTTTGTAAATTAAATTTTCGCATCAGTCTTTCTTTTCGGCATGCACACCAGGTTATTTGCGGTGTGAGTGTTTGGTTGTTGGCCACCCCGTTTCAGATGATGAACATGCTGCAGTGAAGCAGAGCATCTGTGCTACTCTACATTTCTCTCGCCCACCTTTCCTTTCCCGAAAACACCGCAGCCTTGCAATGGAAACTCGTGTGCTGAGAATTCAGGATAGACCAAGAACCAAAGTGAGAAACCTCTTTCTGTGAACTGAAGACTATTTCACAGCTGTCTTGGTCATTTTCGTCTATTTGAGGATAGGTGCAAATACCAATCACCTGACACCTCTCTTGACAGCCCCTCTCACGATTCTCACTGCCCGGAATGCATGTGTTAGTTAATTATTTCTTTTACTGTAGGCTAGAAATAGTTGAACTGCAGCAAGATTCTCAAGATTTTTTATTCGGAAACTCAAAAACTGCTTAAGGTCACGCATAAGTGCATTGAAATATAATTCATCTGCCCCTTTCAAATATCTTTCATTTGCTCATTTAGAAGGTAATTCCATCATTCTCAAACACAAACAGAAACAACCCAAATGTTCACAGTACAAATCAGTTACAGGTGTATTACTGCAATAAGCCTGATGTCATCATAGTGTTCCAACCTAAGTGTATTACTGTAATTACTACGTTGAGCCCGCAAAAAATTAGCACAAAAACAACTATGCAACTATGTCATAAGCCCCGCCTCCACCACCTTTGATTGAATGGCTGGGTGTCTGAACACAAGCTTCTCTCAGTTTTGCTCAGGACCCAAAGGGGAGGAAGTAGAAAAACTGCTTCTTCACAACACCAACATTTTCCAACCACACACACGTTCATTACATTGTATTGTCGTTACTGTGTGTGGGCAGAGGGAAGACAATGAGGTAAAAATAATAATTAGTATACATGGTTTAGCATTGTGCCTTTGTGAGCATTTATTTTTCATCTTCTGCCTCTTCCTACTGAACTCTTAAATCTACAGTGCAAACTGGGGCTCAGGACCTATGCCCCAGCCTCTCAGGACCACTGCCTCAGTGCCATCAACCAAACGACAATTTTAGGGAAAGCTTTGTGCGATGGCAGTGTGTGAAATCCCGGTGTGTACCCCAAAACAGTGCCTCAATGAAACCTGCTCATGGGCTTCCCCAGTATGGGCTTTTTGTGAGCTCTCACTTGATCAGCAGGTGACTTGACTTTCACCATATGGCAAGATCCGTATTGGGTTAACAGCTCATCCGATCTAATTGAGCAAAGAGTTTGGCCGGAACAAATAACTAGCATACACATGGGGACCCCATAACCGGGACTGGGAAATACTGCCAGAAGAGGAAAGCATAAAGGAAGCAGGGGATGAGGCTAGGAGATGGTTACGCTCCGGGTGGCACCAAGCCATGTGATGGTAGCCCATTTAAATGTTCAGTGCACATCACTGTGGTGATCCTCAGTGGGTACAGACTTCAGGCAACTGCTCAGATCTTCGGGGTCATCTCACAGGACCTGTACTTTCAAACGATTCTCCAGTCTGTAGCTGGATCTTTTTGTTAGAGTAATGCAGGTAAAATAACATGTGTCAAGGTATAGTATTACCTCAACCAGGATTCAAACCCATAAAGTGAAAAATATATGGTGCTATAGTCATTACTCTACACAGGGATGTGCTATAGTTTTGGCACTATAGTTTGCTACTAATTCTTAGAGGCACAGAGACTGCACAGGAAAAAATACACAGACACAGACACACACATAAAAAATTGCAACAAAGAACATAAACATAAAAACATGACTACTTTAAATGGATTTTCCTGAGCTAACAGTGCTTACACTATATGACAGACAGTTCAATGTACTTTGAATTTTGGTTGTTCTCTACTGTACTGTACAGAAGAATTTCTCCATGGGAAAAAAAGCTTCCTGACTTGTCTTTGATCTCTTGGGAGCTCTGAATGCTTTGACACTGGAATCACAGTAATAAGTGTTGACATTTTCCTTTTATCATGCGTTCCATTCTGGACTGCATTGTGAATGTCGCCCTAGATCGAAGCAGCTGCTAAATAATTGATGAATGAAAATGATTTTACACGCGCTGAATATTTGAATGAAAATATGAACAGTGGTGCACATAACCACAAATGTGATTACATTTATGGGCCCTTGTGTTTTATTGTATTTCCACTTTATATCATCTTTCTAAATTACCATAATACAAAATACCAATAATCTCATAAAAAGGAAGAAGTAAATTTGCAAGGTGGTTAAATTTTCAAAGTGGAAGCGATGGGTTTCAAATTAATCTTTCGATTAAGGAATTGAGCTTGTCTCATCCATATGCATCACGCATAGTACATAGTAATTTGAGTGTTAAATTCTGTGACGAGAAAGCAAAACTTGAGAATGTTATCAGGCGAAGAATATTGCAACGTGGAAAAACAAAAGAATTACATGCGCTTTGGATGAGGGCGACAATGATAGTTCTAGCAACGTCATTGCGTCGATGGTAAAAAAAAAATCATTCATCGTGTATGCTACACTTTTAACCGCACACAAAATCTAAAATAGCCGATGGTAGGCGGGCCCTAAAAACATACAAAGTCCATAGCTGATAGGCATTTAACATTTAACAATAAATAATGTCTGCTAATGCTTTAATAATGTCACACAAGTACTGCATATAAGTTATAAGGTTATATAAAGAAAAAAAAAAACTCCCGGAATGGAAATGGGAGGGAAATGGAAAACATGCCTACATGCTCTCAGTTTCTTTTACTGATTGTATCATGTACCTCACTTTGTTGTACATATTAAGTAAAAGTGCCCTAAAACACCTTAACAGTACATTAAGTAGCTACCATATTTGTCCACAGATGTCTGTGTTAGATTGCTTTCTGTCTAGCTGGGATATGATTGTGACAGAAAAACACAGTGTCATCATTGTTTGCATTGCAATGGTTAAATATGCTATTATTTTTCAGTGTTTCAGTGCAATATTTTTAAATACACCACTCTTATGTCGAAGACCCAGCTAACCATAATACCAGTTCAGTGTATTTGGTACAGTAATTTTGCAGTATCAAAGAGTGTATTTTGTGTAACCACTTTACGATGCCAGTTATGTCCAGTCAGACATCTAAACTAAGCTCCACAATCCTCATGGTCCAGTGGAATGTCAGTACAGTTCATTTTATATAGTCTATATTGGAATTAGTGTTATCAGACAAAGTTAATTATTATTCATATTCACAGACATTATTTTGTCGTTTAGGTATTGTTGTTGATAGGAGCATTATAATTTTGTGTGTAAATGACAAATTACTCAAAACAAATAATTCATGTATCATTCAATAGGGTATTATACATTCAATTCAATTACTGAAAACCCTAGTTTGCATATGAAAGTACTTTATTTTAAAGTGAAGCAATGGCCATTTGTCAGCACCAATGGCTTGTTAATAGAAAAAGAAAAAAAACAAAAGCATATACCATGCTGTGGACAACAAATTATTTATCTAAAAAATATCAAACTTTCGACTGTTTGCTTGATATTTCATATTATTAATGGTCCAATGAAAACCCCATGGCTTACTCTTGGAAATATAACAAACACAAACATGCCATTGATGAATGACAAATGAAATCACCTTGATTAATGTATTATATATTAATGGGTGGCATACAGTGTTGTTTGGAGTTAAGAGATGGAGACAGTGTTTAACTCATTGCATTGTCTAAAGCTTTGTAATGGGTTTCCCAATACTCTGTGTGTTGTATTTTAAACTTATGAGCTGGCAAATTAGTATCAATATCAATCGATTCACCCTCTTGATGAGATAATTAATTACACTGAACGATCAAAGTGACTGTACATTATAAGATTTTCCTGAGGATGTATATCTGGGGAATTAGTATATGTTTTCTGAAATGATAAAGCAACTGAATGCACAATTTGTGCATTTGTTTTTATTAACCTGAGGTTACCAATCTGAGCTTTCAGACTGGCAACAATGCTATTAATAAATTGATAATTGCCAAATGGTGGTTTAAGTTTTTTATCTTAGCTTAGTAATAGAGGAGGGTTCTCACTCACACATACAATGTACAAAGGGCAACAGATCAAAACTGATTTTACGCATGTGATAATGAATGCAACTTATTTATGTCTGCGGAAGTTCTTTCTTTTCACTGACCTCAAACATAGAAAAAAAGACAAAAATAAAATAAAATAAAAACCAAATTATCACCCAGATTAATCTGAACCCCCATACTAATCATGCACATCCACTTCTAATGAACAGGTCAAACTTGAATTGAATTCACATGGTTTTTAGCAGCATTCCAACCTTCTGCATTTGCTAACCGAAAGCCACATTGGACCTGTTTGAAAACAGACAGGAGGTGCTGTCTATGGCAGAATTCTAATAACAAAATATTGCATTCGAAAAAAAAATGTTGGTTTAAATTTTTGAAAATGAAAGTACTGCTGCTTTTGCACATTTCTCACAATGTCTCACAATAAAGAGACCACAAGGTAACTCCGTTAGCTGAACATCTGCGTTAGAAGAGAAAGATGAAATGCTCTTTGATGCATTCTGCCTGAGCAACACATTACTTCAACAGGTCTCACAAATGCAAGGGCTGCTTGTCTTTCTGAATACTTTGTGTGTATATACATTGTGTGAATGTACACTGTGTGTGCATTTTAAGGCTCTTATTTAAAAAGTGAGGCCTGAAAGGAAGGAGCTGACACCCTGTGGGCCTCTGTTCTGATTAGGAGTGACTTCACTCTGTAACCAGGGTCCCTAACATTCACATGACTCCTGACATGAGTGCAATGATCCCCCTCCCAACTTTCAAACGGTATATTGCTGCATGGCACTGATTTGCTTTTTCTGATAAAATGCCCTTTTAGGACCAGAGGGGGCATTCAGATCAGTCAATTCTGAACAAAGTGCCACTTCACATGAGGTGACTTTAATGTCTGTATGCCGTATCTATGTAGTACTTACAGTACATAGACATGTAACTACGCAAGCCACAAAATGGGTTAAAAAATTGTACGTAATAAGTAGCAACACGTATGTACAAAGTAGTTACAATATGTGATCCCAGTTTTAGCGCCCTGACCTCAAATCATTCAACAAACAAAAAACAACAACAACCCACCTGCTCAGCAAATGCTGTTAGATGAAAAACTGACAGTATCACAATTTGCTGGAAGTCTGTAATTTGTTCTCAAGACAATGACGGTGATGTTATCAGGGACCGACTGCATGAACTCACACAAGTCTCACTCACCTCATTGTGCCCCTTAGAGTCTTTGAAGAGTCTTCAGTCTTCAGGGCTCTACCGTTTCATGGTGTACAGGTGGGCAGGAGGACAGACAGATGGACGGAGCTCCTCTCGTGCAGACGGCGTCAGAGCTGTGGAGGATGGCGTGTTTACGTGTTCGGCGCTGGCGCTCGCTTGCGTGTGCACTTGCGCGTGTCTGTGTGGGCCCAGCGTTCTTCCACGCGATGTCTGAACCTCCGAGAGAGATGGAGAAGTCTCCTCCTCTGTATTGTTCCCTTTACGCAGTCTTAGCACAGGTGTGAATGTGTGCGTGTGTGTATTCGGGGAGTGTTATAAAACTGGAACGCGCACAGCATAAGAACTGTGGGCTGTTTTCTTTACGCACATCTGGCTGTTCAGGCAGTTTCCTGTGACGATAAGACCCTACACCATGACCTGCATAGAGAGAGAGAGAGAGAGAGAGAGAGAGAGAGGAGAAGAAAGTTCAAGAGACAGAGCGAGACAGAATGAGGGGGAGGGAGAAAAGACAAAGACAGTCAAAGAGAGTGAAAGATGGAAAGTAGCAGAGACAGAAGAAGCCAGAGAAAGAGGTACAAAGTAGACAGAAAACTAGTGAGTAAGAGGCAAAGACATCGACAAAGATGGAAAGTAAGATTTAAAGGGACAGAAAGAGAGTAAGGGCTTGTGGTTTGGTCACAGCTTGTGTACAGTGTTCTCCCTTGAACTCACATATTGTTTTTTTTTCTTCTTTTTTAATTTTTTTTTTTGCAGAAGCAAAGAAACATGCTTCAGGGATCAATCTGCAGTCGAAAAGGACTGGATTCAGTGGGGTCTAGATTTTGTGCATTTAATGTACTAAAAAACATAAAACATTGCTTGGTTTTGTATGATAAACGGTCTGGCATTGCATATCACATTGCCAAAGAAGTTGAGTAGAGAATTGTTTCATTTGGCTTATTTAGCACATACATACCAAATCACCATGGGAACATTGTCAGTGTGAAAGCATGAAAATAACAGTGGCCCAGACAACCAGATCCTTGGTAGATGGTGCCAATCAGCTGCAGTCAGGGGGGAAATGTTTCAGCTGCTCATAGGCCTTCATTGCTGTTTACTCCTCATTTACATTACATTACGGGCAATTAGCAGATGCTCTTATCCAGAGCGACTTACATTAGTTACAGGTTTTTACAATGTTATCCATTTATACAGCTGGAAATTTAGTGAGGAAATTGTGTGCTAAGTACCTTGCGCAAGGGTACAGAAGCAGTGCCCCCATGAGGAATCAAACCTGCAACCTTTTGGTTACCAGTCCTGCTCCTTAACCACTATGCTACACTGCCAGCCTTTTGGGGAAAGAACTGCAGTCCCCAATGCCTAACAATTGCTTAAACCCCACATTCACAAAGACCCACAGATACATATCAATTGACATGTCCACTGTAAGGAAAACTGAGCAGAGCATGCATAGTCTTTCTCTGTGGGCAAAACGTAGCAAAATCATGGGTCACAATCACTGTTCACCAGACCACCAGAGTAATACGGAGTAATACGGTATCTATGTATTTATTGATAACAGTGGCTGTAAAACAACACCAATAAATGTAATAAGGACGATAATGATGAAAGAAAGAAGAAAAGAAGAACTAGACTGACATGAGAGTGGAAGAGATGACGTGTAAATACCACACTCCCCAAGAGAGCACAGTGTACACGTGCAGCACTGATGGAGGATCTTCCGCACTGGTGCAGGGGATGAATGACCTCACAGAGGTTATGGGCCAAAATAACAACCTGGCCATACAGCCCTGTGCAGTGCAGGCAGAGAATACAGTGAGTTAAAGACAGTGAGTTTGACAGTTTTAGGAAGGTAAACATAACCTCTGGCTCCTGAGTTAGTTTCATTCTCCATGCTTGTGTAGGAGGTTCTGGTTTGTAACAGGAGGTTCCGGTGCTGTCTATGTGTTGCTGTATCAACTATGGGTCCTCTGTTTTAGACAAATCCTCTTCAGGAATGTTCACAGGGAGCCAGCAAACTAAAACACCCCACCTCAAAAAGTGTGAGAGGCTGAATTTTTAATGTGAAGCATACAGAGCTGGTAGGTGCTTTTTCATTGATCCTTGGCACATGACAAAGAAGTGCCATTAACTACTACATGTTACTACAGTGTGATCATCACATGGACAAGCCCAATGAAGCCATAATGCAAAACATACAACATATTAACCTTTTTTTTGATCTTGTGTGGGGGTGGCAAGCAGACACAGACACCGAGATAATTCATAATCTCTCTGGTCAAGGCAACAAGTCTCACCACACTGAACAGACTGGCATTTGATTCTATTACCTCTGATCGTGTTTCTGCTCCAACATAGGTTGTGTAGAATAAATACCAATAATAGTAATATTTGTAAATATTAAACTCAATTGTCAACTAATGTTTACTGAGACAGCCCAGAGGAAATCAAAGAGTGTGTTAAGTGGGTCACAGCAGGGACATACAGGAGTTGCTGCTAGGGCCAATAGGTAGTAGCCGTAACCTAGACAGTAGAACTCACTCTCTACCATCCCAACAACACATTATGGTACAACCAGACCAAGCTGCACCATGAAAAGTTTTGCAAATTGTTGGAAAAGCTTTTGGAGAGGAGTGCGAGGAATTCACTGAGCAAGCTGCACTCTCAGCTTAGGTGCGTCAATCAGATGGAAATAAGAATCAGCATTAGACAGCAGGCTAGTGGTGTTTATTTTTAGGTTGGGCTAAAAATAGCCTTACCATGTTAAAAAAAAAAAAAAAAAAAACATGCAGCTTGTGGTCCAGCCTTGCAAACGAAAGCAAACTGAAAATCGGATCTTTGTGGTTGGAAACTCCAACGTGACCAGGCCCCTTGTATGTCTTCCTGAAGCCTCACACTGCAAGACTTACACGCAGATAAACGTGCTGAATCTGCTTTTATGCGCTTTCCATCATTAGCGAGCTCGTCACTTTCAGTAAGGATCACCCACCCTCAGCTGAATCCGTTCCATATTTTCCTTTTAATCGTGCGTAAAAAGAGACGATCTACATCTATTGCTTTACAGAACACAACAGCCACATTCATACGTGTTGAGCTTCTGTCACCTCCTGAACATAATGTGTGGATTGAGTGCATTTTTAATATTAAACAGTATTTTCCCTCCCTCAAAAATATCACAATATGATAGTTCTATGCACACATTCAATCAACATGCACATACAGGCATTGCCATGAGCTACACATTTGTAATATTCTGTTATTCTGCCATGCCTCTTCCTATGTAACCATGAAAAAAATGGAAGAAAAAACACCACTGAATCTTTTTTTGAGGCAAGCACAGGCAAAGTTTATCAGTGCATATACACTGCAGAACTACTGACGTAACTCTGTGAAGGAGGCTGAGCATCTGCTCAGTTCAGCAGGGAGTATTTGCTCAGTTTGGGAACACTAACATAGGAACAGATCATTCCATACTTACGAATATTAAAAATTGGTTGCCTAAATAAACAGACGCACACAGACACACACATGCATACACACACACACAAGCAAATCAAACCCAGATTTGTCATCAATGTACAACCTCTAGCTTTATTTCATAGTTAGTACAAATGAACAGGACCAGCAGACAGTGAGAGGTACATGTCCCTTTTTTGCTGGGGACTGATCACATTTCCACATAATCACAGACGTCCAAGGATCTAATCCATCTAATAGTATTTAATGTTCACTTTAAGGACATGACTGTAATACTAGCAAGAACAATAACAAGATAAAAGAACAGAAACAGACAATGACAACTAATACAATAATAAATAAAACGGGAGGAGTTCTGATGGAAATAACCTTGGATCAAGGAAGGACCAATCACACCAACTTTTTTTTGATCTACAAAGTACATTTTTCATTTCATTTTAAAATTCAAACTTGCATCACCCCGTGCAATTTACTTAGCAGTAAAAACACCAATAGACTTATCCTTCATGTATTTAATATGTTCCCATTGATTCCCCATATTTTAGACACGCCTCCAGTACAGAGGCAGCCCGGCCTGTCCCTGGGCTGTTATTACTCCTTGTGATTGGGGGTGGGGGAAGCTACACTACAAAACCCTGTGATAGGTAGATCTACACTGTGTTGTCAATCACCGATTTCTATTAACCAATCAGAAGACTCTCCACAGCAAAGCATTATGATTTGTTCAATATGTAAGTCACTTGGTAGCTTCACCCATTATAGGAACTATTTATCCCCTTAGCCAAGACTGTAATCTTGTTACCGGGTACAGTATAGTGTACCAGGTACAGTGTTCAGGTGTTTCAGGACTTCTGTGCCTCTGTGACTGAAACATCTCATCTCTAGCCAAGCTCATCGTGAGAGAAGTGCCCTGTCTGCACTGTTACTTAAGCCACACTTTCCACACACCTCTCACACTCACTGCTCTATGTTAGGGTGAGCTTGACTCATCTGAAGGTGCTGTTGTTCGTTACCTGTTATTTTAAGAGCGATTACACGGTTATAACATAGGTGATATATGCAAATTGTTCTGATTTGACTGAAATGGAAAAAGGTGCGATCCAGCTGTTTCCTGATGCTCCCAGGTATTTGTAATGTTTCACTACGTTGTTCTGACAAAACATAGCACGGTGATTCCAGTGATTCAACTTGTGTGTATGAGTGTAAATGATTTCTTTTCCTCTCTATGTGTGTGCATCTTGTGTTCCCTCCACTGACCCCAACACAGCTGTGCTACATGGGCTACATTGTGCAAGTCATTGCTCCGCCATTTCTTCTGCTTGCAGATCAGAACTCTGATGTTCTCATTCAAGCAACTACACAACTACACAATTAATCAGCAATTTTCACTGTGAGGGGTGGTGGTGACTTTCCCTTGCAAAGAAATGACAACAAAGCACCACGTCGGCAGCTCTGCACACACCTGCAAAAAACAACCCATGTTTCTTTTTCACTCTTCACGACCTTGTCAACTCAGCCTACAAGGACAATGTGACCATGCGGCACAGGTAAGGGCATGAAGGTATGGGACTGCAACATGTCACAGCGTTTTTCAGGTAAGGGACGCAAATGTGTGTACAAATAGAGTCAAATAAAGCTGTGAAAGAGCAGGTATTGTGGGTGGGTTTTTGTGTATGTTTTGTATATTAATTAAGTAATGACAAGACAAAGGGAGGTGCTTAGGTTTTGTCTGTACCACATACGGGAGAAAGAGGAAGGGTGATGAGAAAGCTAAATGCTATACATGCTCTTTGACTCCGCCCCTATCTGAAGCTCCTCCCACAACATTTTAAACCACTCCGTCATTTCTGATGCAAGCTACACATAAGCTTTGTAAAAAAAGAAGAAAACAAAGGACTTGGGAAATCAATCATCTTTGAACAATGAAAGAGAGATGATAAAAAGAACAAGAATGAAATGACAACGACCTAAAAAAGCCAAATTTACTGGCCATTGTAATGACACAGGTGGCATGCAT
This sequence comes from Megalops atlanticus, assembly GCA_019176425.1. Taxonomy (NCBI): domain Eukaryota; kingdom Metazoa; phylum Chordata; class Actinopteri; order Elopiformes; family Megalopidae; genus Megalops; species Megalops atlanticus. The sequence continues at coordinate 20,676,424 of CM032879.1, forward strand.
ACGCCGTAAGAAAACAATAAGGAGGAGAGAATTCAGGGAAAGATAGCACACTGTCAATTTCTCAATGTAACTCTTTTTTTGGTCCCCTCAGCTTGTGACTGGAAGTCTGATATAAGTGTGTAATTACATATAGGTTTATATATATATATTTATATGTATGTATATATTCACATTTATAACACCATTCATTACAGGTCTCTCTGGCTTAGAGCTCAAGGACAGGAGAAGGGATAGGAAGAGAGGAGAAGCAGGTAGACACAGGGGATCGGGACAGAGGGGCAGCAGGGGGATTCTCTGGCAGGCATTTGGGAGGGCAAGACTGAAGGTGTTTAGCAGGAAACCTCCATGGTCTGAGGCCTAGACTGGTTGTCGAGGGCGGCGGTGGCGTTAGCATCCTCTAGCTGGGCGTTGGCGAGGGTGCGGTTGTGGGTGCCATCTGGGGAGCCCACGCTGGATGAGGACTGAGTGCGGGAGCGTGCCAGCCTGGTCATGCTCGCCGTGGGAACTGAGAGAGAGAGAGAAGAGGAGAGAAATTAGCAGGATGCCTGGGGACAACTGGAGGTGTGGGAGAGAGAGGAGTATGAAGGCGGGAGCTGGAACCTCTAACGTTCTCATCAAGGTGCACTGGTCCTGCTTCACAACCCAGGGGGAGAATAATGATTTTTGTATAAATGATTTCTGAATAAATAATGTAAATGATTTCTGAATAAATGTTTCTGAGAGACTTACTTGGCACAGCCTCCTTTAAAAAAATGCTATAAATGTAACCAGTGAACCACTCTGACACCATCTAGGGGGGTGAGCTCTGACCTTCAATTCACACTGTTCATCTGTTCATTTTATGTAATCATTTGAACATTTTCTCATATCATAAATTTTCTATCCTTTTGCTGCCATAAATTGTTAGAATTATACATTAAAATGTGCTTTTGCTAAAGCAAAAAATGTACAACCTTATTTTTCTTTTTTTATTTAGTACATGCTGTTTGCAGCTCATATATATGGGTGTGCATTAATAATTTAAGAGCATTTTTCACTTTACTTCCTCCCTACCTGAATAGCCAAAGTCTGAAAATTACTGTTCTGCATTACCAATAAGATCGTTATTCTCCCAAGAGAAATGACCTTCTCATTTCATTCTAGAAAAATGTGCAAATGAGAATGTCTAATGTGGCTAAGGCAGCGTGCATGTAAGGAGAGAGAGAGAGACCTCGAGCAGAAACAAAAATACACTGAACACCATGGCAACAAACCCAAGATGAAAATCACAAAGAACAAAAACACACATGCACACACCCTGCACATAAACACATTTAACAAAACAGACGAACAAAAATCGAAATCATTGCGAGTACAGATCATGCTTTGACATTCTTAATGGAAAAATCAAATAATCACTAAATGGAAGGCAGTAGCCAGCACCAGGCATACATGTGGGTGGCACAGTGCTTCATGTAATGATAGGCTGATGCCACTGGGGGCAGTAGTGTTTGATCCTGGTACCTGATTCATTGTTCAGATGGCTGAGCTGAACATAGGGGACTGATTGCATTGACGGTGGGACAGGAAGACAGGGAAAAGGAAGGAGGTAAGGAAAGATATGGAAAGACACGGAGATATGTTTAGGTCATTGACTTGTATTACAAAAAGAGGCTGTGTTCCAAATCGCACACCTGCATTCTATGTACTTGCATACTCAGTAACGTGAACTCCCACATATACTACCGTACTAATGCACAATAATGTTTCGATGTGGTATGCACTCTGTGTCATCAGCTTACCATGACCTTTGACCTTATGTATATATTAGGTACATGCCTTGAACCTCCTGCTGTATTCAAGAGGTCATCAAATATTCTAGTAATGCTATATAATAAAAATTCTAGTAGTATTCTAGTAAATCTAAGTATGTTGAGAAAAATGTAATTGCTGAACACTCAGACATGTAGACAAATTCCTCTATCTTCTTCTTCATGTGAATTTGAACAGGTATATTCTGTATATAAGTGCTAGGATATGTGGGAAGTGTAGATAATTTCACATATTCTGACTTTCAGTCCCCCAAAGAACACACTCTTGGAAGTTGGATGCATACTTGCTCTTGGGTACTTGAGTTGTGGAACCATTCTTAATATGGTGGCCAAAATGTGGATATTTTTATGCACACTGTCTAGTTTTCAACTGATTTGGAACACAGCCAAAAATTAACCTTTATCAGAGCTACAGAGTCAGTTATTTATTCATACACACTTTTACTGTACATCTAACAAAACCTTCACCTGACCATTCCTGTTTCCCCACTGACACCATACTGAAATGTTTCCTTCTGACAGGTGAAAACACTTCCAGCAGTCCAAGGATAAGAAGAGGAAACACCAACTCTGAGTGGACATAAACAACTGGGGTTTTGGACTCTTTCTTATTCACTTATGCACTGATCAGCAGTGAATCTCTGTGGTGGGAGCATCTCGTCTAGTGAGACAGACCCCTGGATTTGATCATTTTCTTTGAGTCTCACTCACAAATTAATGAAGGAGGTTTTTGAGTAAGTGATGAACTTGAGAAACTGACACAAACAATTACTGAATTCAGGGATGAGTCACTCACTGGGGTTGAAGAGGCAGTGGAAGGAAACCCCCAGAGCTCCACTGCGAGGAGACCTAAGCTCTGCCCACCAGCCTTACTGGGGGCTGAGGGAAAGGAGGGCTGCAAAGAGAGGGAGACTGCAGGCCTATTTCTTTTTTTTTTTTTTTGGGAGTCAAGGGGCACAGTGCTATGTAGATCCAGCTCCTGTTCACATCTTCATGCCATCTGGGTGGCTCATCCTATTCACTGAGCCTGCTTTATCAGTTGATCCACACACTATACAGACTCTTGAATATATTCTACACCTGTGTAGTACTGATTAAAAAAAAGCAATCCCAGAATTCTTCTGTGTGACCTCAGCCATTTATTCCTCTTCCCACATGTGACTTCAAAAGTGAGACAATTTCATACCTCTGGGCCCTCAGCCCAATGCCAAATGTGTTCACCCGTAAATCTTCTGCAAGCAGATGCACCACATTACATCACTTGGCTTCCCCTGTCATCCATGGGAAAACACAGTGCCCGTATTCATTTAAGCATACTGAGTTAATTAAGCACCTTCTTCAGGTGTACAACAGCAGTAGTGTCCCACACAGGATCTGAACCTCCAATCTCCCCATCCACCACACAACCTGCCCAAGCACGGCCGACACAAAGCAAATTTGACATTCACAAAACTGAAAAAACTCTCCCTATGGAAGAGGTAATATAAATCCAAGCATCTGAGACACAGGTAGCTCCTGAAACTAAGATATGACACTGTGGGCAGTGAGAGAAAGCCTTTTCATAGACTCTGCCAACCCTGCTATCAGCAGCCTTATGTTTAATCATCATCGTTATTCCAGGTAGTTCTAAAGCCATCCCCCGGTGTCCCCACAAAAGGATGGGGCTCATAACGAGCTCTGACCCAACACCCCGCCGAGGTGTTTATAGTGACTTCACAGCAAAGAGAGACTTTAATCATCATGATCCCCCTGTGGGATTAAACCACAGCGAGCACCACTGGTGTGCCATGGGAGGCCTCAGGCACCCCCACACCGGGAGAGCAGAGAGACGTGCATAACGACTGTGAAAGCAGTCACATCTACCACAGCCATAATGACACAGTGGGGCTTTTTCAAGGCCTTCCACAGCTCTCTGAACTGACATTTGTTGGGGTCAGGGAATAATCTTCTCTTTTCCCCCCAATTAGCTCTTGGATTTTCCAGTTTGAAAATGTACTCTGTCCAGTGCTTTGTAACCATTATTTGTAAAAATGCACTAAAATAAATCCATTATGACTGAGTGACTGAAAAGTAAGAAGGATGAGGATAACTCAGGGGTATGTGCAAATTAACATCGTGAAGATACTGAGAAAAGTGCCCTTAAACACCTCACTGCCTGCTGCTCTTCTTTTTTTTTACTAAAACATTCCCAGTATATAGCCACTTACCCCAGACCCACTATATATTTATACACACACACACACACACACACACACACACACACACACACACTGAATGACCTTATGAAGGACTATTGCTTCATACAATAAATAGCAACCTTTACAGGCTAGCCAGCTAAGAATTTCTTAACTTTAAGATTTTTTATCTCCATGATCTACTACTATGAACAGCCAGGAAAAGCCACACAGCATTACAGGAGAACAAAGAAAAGTAAAAAAGTAAAAAAAAAAGAACAAATACAAAATTACCAGTGAAATGAAACCTCTCATTCTGAATCAAAGCAACAAAAGTTTAAAGAAACCGGTGATGGTATCATTCAGAGAATTCCCCCTCATGTCATTCTAACCCTTCATTTCAGACCACAGTCTGTGCTTACCCTAGGTACATGTCTGAACACTAGAACCAACGAGGTGTCTGTCTTCTTTATTGCTATAGATGTGAGAAACTTAAACAGGAAAGGTGTGGTTAAGACACACAGAATATAACATACGGTGCATATACCTCTTGTTTAAATAGGAGGCAACCACTGGGCTTGTCCTGCGCAGTTTTTACCTTCATGTTTATATGTGGAAATATAAACATTTTTCTCCATCCAGAAAAGTGAAATCAAAGGCTTTCCATCACTAAAGGACATGGTTGAAATGGTTTAGAGATGCAGTGCCTGATATGGAGTAAGTTCACGCTGAGCGCCTTAGAACGTTGTTCTTGTAAGGGGAAGGTGAGCTCAACCACAACTGACGTTTTCTGAATTTTCTTGCTTGTTGTTTATACTTTAGCAATATCTACTTTGTATGTTATGCTAATTAAGAGTTTGAATTCAAAGACAGAGAGTGACATAATATATTATTGTAGGGGACACTGCAACTTAAACTCATTCAAAATTCATGTGGAAACAAAAAAGAGGACTATACTCAAAGAAGGGTCAAACAGGAAGCCACTGGACTTCACCATGGCTAGCTGCAGGTCATGCAATAACAGAACACACTCTGGCACACAGTTACTTACTACTGGTATGCAACACTGCAAACAAGACAGGAAACAGGGTTAGCTGAGTACAACTGTAGTCCCTGTCTTCTATGACTGGCATCACAAAGACAAAGATGTCATCTTTTCACATTGCAGTAACCGCCTACGTGGTGCCCAATGGGCTGCCAAAGATATGCAGAAAAGACCTTGAAAACACCCCTTCTTCATTAGCTGCTGTTACTTCACTTCAAGTGCAACTCAAACCTCAGCAAACTCAGTGCAGAGGCACAGGCACTGACCAAGACACAACCAACATTGCATTATCAACATGGTTCTTCAAAAGGTTCCAAAATCCTTCACTACAACCATCAGTAACTCCCCTGAGACAAGACTGCACAATTTTAGGGGAATTTCCATGACCCTGATTGGCTCCAGGCTGGGTCTAAATGGCACGATTGGCTGAGGTGGTGGATCAATAATGTGCTTTAGCCCTAGGCTTAGGCTACTCAGGATGTGAAATATTCCCTTTTGAATATTGGATGAAGAGACATTAGTTGGCTTGAAAGCTGAAATAAGGTTAAACCACAGCTGCATATATGAACCTCACAGCAGCTTCACAGACAGATGTGGGACTACTCCAAAGATCAAACATCCCAAAGCTGTAAGGGGGACAGGGGGAGGGGGTAGGGCTTATAGGAGGAGGGTCTATAAGTCTGTCTTACCAAATTTTGGAGTTTTAGTATAGTTTTTTCTTTCTGTATCTGATATGTTACAGTATCTAGTACATAGCGACCTCTAAAGATGGGACACTCCAAGAAGAAAACAACAAAACAAAACAAAAAACAAAACAAACACTTTGACTTATTACATAGAGACAGCGTAAAAAAATCGATTGACCCCAACACAGAGATCAATACAACATTACTGTAGAGTGTCTGTGACATTCAGGAATGCTGTGTGAGGGGAATGCGAGAGAGAGAGAGAGAGAGAGAGTCTGTACTCACTGTAACCCATGCCCTGGACAAAGTACTTGAAGGCTTCGGCGAGCTTCCCAGGCTGCGGGAGAGACACAGTTATTCTGACTTACAGCATTGCAGGTACTCTCCAAATCCCTCGCTGAGATGTGCTGCCATACTGCCATCTGCTAACAGCTCAGCCTTTCTGCAGACTGCAGCCACTGCAGTGCTCTCTGTCAGCCAGAGGAGCCATTACTCAGGAATTGAACATCCACAAGGGAAGCACTCGGATCTGCACTTCAACCGATCTATAACAGCATTGCTAAACCAATAACTGTAATACTATTCTAATATCAGTCACAACTCTTAACAGGAACGGGAACATTGGCTGCAGTCTAATCTGCCGTGGTTGCATTTGGCATGTTATTCATAACACTAATGAAAAACACAGATATCATGATCAGGACTGATGAATGAAAATAGCAATGTTAATACTAGTGTTAATGCACTGATCTCTAAAATCTTTATGGAATCCCTCCATTCCTCTGTATAAACAGATATCAAGTGTCTCATTACCACACTAAAATCGCCCCCTGACACGGTGGCATCATCACATTAAGAGACGTTACTCACTTGGACAACCTGAGGCAAGCCGCCACAGTCAGCCATCTGCAGGGGGATAAACACAAACACTGGCCTTGAGTTGGTAGCAAACTACCAACAGCTACACAGGCTTGACTATGATAATGCGTGTTTGCTGAAAGCTATCTGTTATCTGATGAAAGCTGACAAAACATTTAACTAAAGCCTCAAGTCTTGTTTAATTCTGAGTGTCATCAGATAAGACTTCACATAATATCAGATCACAATTCACTTCAGCACTTTATATTTACATTTTCAGCAAATAAATTTAACTCCTAAAAGCAAAATAATAATAATAATTTGACTATTATTATGTTAACTTAGTTTACCGTTATTTGTTTCAAAATAACATCCTCTTGTTGTACACTGCAAACAGAATCTTTAGCCAAAGCTTCTAGTCTGGTTAAATACATGAGTGAACTAGAACAAACCACTTCCTAGTTCGTAAAACATCTTTAAATCAAAAAATGCCCCTCACCTTCAGCAGTGTTGTTTTCGATGGATTTAACCTGGAGTTACACTCCACCTATACAGAAAAAAGAATTAGTAGTGAACACTTCTTTGAACGAGCAGCAGTTTTGGGTCTCAGAGACATTACATCAAGATTCAGGTTTTGAAACAACACCCCTCCTCTAGCTTTGATGGAAGTACAACATGGACTGCTTTCCTGGTGATTTTCACTTGCAGTCATCATGAGATGACACTGAGTTCCCATGAGTTTCCATTTTCCCAGTATTTCCGTGGCAATAACAGAATGTCTCTAATGGTGATTTTATGTTCTATATTTGGACAGGAACAGGTACAATGAAGATCAGAGGAGCTGTAAGGGCAAATGCCTACCACTGCCTCAACAGCCGGGGACGTGTCTCCGACCACCAGCAGAGCCGGGCACCTACAGGGGGGAGGGCAGAGTGTCAAACAGTGCACAGAGAAGCCAGCTGCTCACGGATCTTTCCATTTACATTCAGTCATTTGGCAGACATGCTCATCCAGTGCAGAAGGGACCATTCAGGGGAATCTGCGCCAGGTCAAACTCACGTCAGCGTGTTCACCGTGTCCTCGTTCAGACCCGGGACGGGCCTCTCGATCTCCAGGTCGCGACGGCTGGCAAACAAAACACGCCCGGATCAATTTACACGCTTGCGCAGCAACAAACCAGCCAACCAATAGGTTGATCCCATCAATCAACCAATGAAAGGACCCCCTCGTACCCGCTGTAGGAGGCACAGAAGAGGCCTAGGTTGTCCTGGTTGATGTCCTGGGCAATGTGCAGCCGGTAAGTCTGAATCAGCTCCTGGTTTTCTGTCAGCTCATTCTGGGAGAATGAATAGCGGGTGATGACAGGGTGAGACATCGCAACACCGACTGTGACATTGCACTTCAATGTGTAATTTGAATCTAAATTCAGATCTCTGACCTAATGGGAATTAAACAGGTATTAAACAAATAAAAAGATGAAGACAGCCTGACACCCTCTGCTACTCCAATGTACCTTTAATTGAGGACTAATACTGCCCAAATGATGGTTCTTTTCATCATTGAATGAGGTTAGCTGGAGTGAAGGGATTGTCTCAACATTTTTATTTTTATTATTGTTAATCAAAAAAAATCAGCGCATTACTAACTGCATGTTTGAATCCAAGACAGGACAGAGGCTGGACAAAACAGGACTGCTGTGAGTAAGGCACTTAACCCGAATTGCTTCAGTAAATATCCAAGTAATCTTTCAAATGTGAGCTACGCAAGTTCAGGGACAAGGCATCTACCAAACAGATAATGTAATGTAGAGGGTTCTGTGCTGAACACGCTATGCAAAGTAGGGGGCAGTGTAATGTAGCAGGCTTCGTATTAAACACGCTCCACTCAGAGATAAAGCAGAGTGCTGGGACTGACCGTGCTGAAGTGGTGAGCCATAACTATGTCCACCAGGTTACTGGTCCATCCAGACAGCTGTGTAAAAACAACAGAGCACAGACCACTTTCAGTTTTTCCCCTGGAGAGATCAAGACATCTGATACTGACAAAAGGCTTTTCTTTTTTTTTAACGTGACAACCAAAAAAAAGCAATGCTCCAGTATGTTTCCTATGCTTCCTCTCTCCGGGCTGTACGTTGACACCTGTGATGTTTCCGCCTGGATGGGCACAGGGGTGCGTCTCCCGTGGAGCCGACTCACCTTGGAGGCGGCCCAGTCCATCCAGCCCTCGGCACACGGGTCGACATTGATCAGAACCAGCCCCTCCACCAGGCCCGGGTTATTCAGCTGCACACAGAGGAGATGGGGAGATTATCTATGGAGCATGCCGTTTCACTGCAACTGTCTCGACTGCACACTGGATAATAGATACAATGAGAGATAGGTGCAGCACTGCCCTGGATAAGCCTGCCTGACAAAGAAAGAAACAATCAAGAAAACAAATAATTTCCGAAACCAGGCAACCTTCAGACAAGCATGTTTTACTCCCACAGGATGTAGACTTGGTCACCGTGTGTCCTCAACAGTCCTCTTTCTCTCATTGTCCCCACCGCTTTACATCTCCCGACTGAAGGGCACTAAAGAGTACTTTATCACTCGCATTCAATGGCAGTCTTTTCATTATTGGTAATTTGACAGCGCTTTCAGTCTTGCGCGACATGCTGGCCTTCAATGTCATGTTGCCGCACATGAAGTTCCCATCTGGTAGAAACGCAGTTATTCTAGAATTAGATTCTGATTAAAAGACAATGAGGCCTGGGCCTATGGGAGCCCCCTCCCCCCCTCTCCTCCCCCTCCTTCAGAAGCCTCTCCCCTCTCCTCTATCCTGTGGCAGCACGGCGACAGACACCATCTCTCCATGAGCTCTGAGTCACCTGACTGAACCACGAGAAGAGACAGCCCTGAAAACAGGGCAGTGTTCAGGCGCGCTCAGACTCTATGGTGGCGTTCCCGGAGACGATCGATAGCACATCCTCTCATCTTTTTATAGACAGATTACAGAGACGCCGGTGTGCTGGGACAAGTTGTGACTGGCTCCTGAATAACCCTTCCCTGGGATTAATGACCACAGAGACTCTCTATTATTAAGCCCTGGGGGCAGTATAGCGGCGGACTGTCTGTTCTGATGCTTGTGGTGATGAACCTCATTTAGCCCCATGATACTGTGTAAAATGTGCAGGCAGCAGCGGGTGAGTCACGCGTGAGAGACACAGTTAAACAGCTCAAAGTTGGGGGGACTTACTGCGAATCTGGTCAGGATATAGGCCCCAGCTCCCACTCCAATCCCAATTACACTGGTCACCCTGCATTAGACAACACACAGCCAATAGGTACTTGTCCTGTACTATGACAAAACAAAAAATTAGTCAACGGAACTTCTAAACTGTAACGCACTCGAAAATGTGACACAACACGGCTTCTTGTGCTGTAATGCAAACATAATGTTTAACAATACAATACATCAGCCGATGGGATGTCTGTAGGACTGTGAATTATGTTACAGCTCTACATGTAAAACTACAGTACTCTGTTGTTAGAACATAGTCTTGATGTGTAATTAGCAGACCACATTACAGCTGTTCCTCTGCAGACAATAGTCTATGACAGTCTCTAATGGACTGGCAGGAGAGATGAGTTTTCCTTTTTATAGCCATTCCCATCATGGGTGGACTCTCCTTACAGGAATCGCTTTTCGATCATGCAGTCGATTCTCACAAAAGGAATTGGACACTGTATGTCGTTATAATTTTCATTTATAAATATGGCACAAAGGTGCATAAGTGAACCAATGCACAGCAGTATCAGAGTGCAAGGGGAGCACTGTGCTCTACTGCATTGGTCAACAACCGAGACAAAGTAAAACAAATGAGACATACAGCAATCCAAGGCCTGGATATGTCTCTGCTGCTGAATGGCAGGAGCCAGGAAAGGTTTATTGTACCAAAAACACATAGCTGCAGTGGAGACAGCCAAGGCCAGGCCACACACCAAAACAGCCAGTGTGCATTGAGAGAAGCCAGATACAAGGACACCGTAGAGACACAGGCCAGGGTAACACTTACTTCAGATGGGTGAGGACAGAGGGCAGCATCTCAGCCAGCTCATCCATGGTGGGGTACTGGTACCTACACAGCACAAACACACACACACCCACACGAATGCATGCACAAAGACATGCGCATATGCACACATACATACACAAAAATGTATACACACACAAACAGGGAGAAAGTGAGACACAAAAAAACACACTTGCAGTGTTTAAAGAGCACATAGTGCTGTTCTGAAATTAAATAGCAGTCATTAACCTCAGGGTTTCCTGATTTTAAAAAAGTTCTAGCTCCAACCAAGTATTAGGTTTTATACAAGAAAACCTCAAAGTCCAATGCGCAAAGAACAATGCCTGTTTTTCAGGTGCTTTGTGACCTGCTGGGTCATTATACTGCTGTTGCAGACTATGCTATCAGCTTTGTCTGGTCCTTCTGAACATTGCCTGAAAGAACATCAGTGTTATCCTGCAAAAAACGTATAACAGAATAAGAAGGTCATCCTTTGTAGTCTAACTTAACCCATTATTTTGCGGGTCAAAACCCTATTTGCCACAGCAGGCTCTGAGGTTCCAGAAGCTGAAGGTGAACGGGGCGCTCTCTTACCCTGTGGGGAAAGGCGGGGCACCCTCCTGCTGGCCAGGGGCATCAACGTGGACCACAGCAAAGTGCTGCGTGATCTCCTGCATGTCCTCAAAGTTGAACAGCGTGTTGAAGCAGGACTTATCTGCACATGGACGGACGGGAAGAGAGTCAGACACAGACTCTTCACAGACCTGCTGTGTGGGACAGCTTTCACCTCTAGCAGCCCGCTGACTAAAAGGGCGGGTCCAATTACCACATCACCGAGACTTATCCAAACTGTATCTCCAGTACTTAAATCAAGCTATGAGCCTTCTGCCACTAAAAACAATACCTCAAGCAGTTTCTTGGCATATTAAAGGGCCAGAGGGCAAATGCTACACTGCTATATGTTGGCTTTTTTGAAATGGTAAGTGGGTCAGAGCTCAGTGTGAATATTGGAGATGTGGAGATGCCACTATGCAAACTGTGTCCTTCCAGTATCAGCATCATTACAAACATGATAGACAGGGCTAGGGTTGGCTGACAGGTAAGATGGTGCTCATGTAGAAAACATCTCATGATCAGATCCCTTACTGAATTTTACTGCAAGGATCAGGCATTCCTACACTGTGTTTCTACCACAGGTGCAGCAGGGCTTTTCCTCCTCACTGCGGGTGTCCAATTTGCATCCCTATCTGCACAGCTTCACAGTGTCTGCTCCAGTAACGCCTTTGGTAACTTTGACCCAGCCTTCTTCCAGAGTGTTCCAGGACCCCAGCAGGGAGGTGGAGGGCGGGGACTTACGGTTGAGGCCGATGTCATGGTAAGTGAGGATCACCGGCCGGTTGCCCTTCGGGATCCCCCTCATGGTCACATGGAGCACGCCATGGGGTGTCTCGATGTCATGCTCCTACGGCAAATCAGAGACAAGAGTGGGCGGGTCAAGGTCTGGACACTGCCACTGGACTGACATGCCGTCACTTTGACAATTCTGAGGAGGCTGGTGTAGAGTCCTCACTTTACAACACATCTTAATCCCAATCCTATATAAAGTCTTCCAATCACCAGTCACCCTTTTTGCTTTCCTGGGCCCTGGATTATATTAAGAGGAATGACTTGACCATCCAAGCGGCATTCACCCCCAGATCAAACTGCAGTCTATCTAAATGTTTAAATATCAAAAACATCCTACGACATTTGACAGTGTTTTTGCATGTCTGGTTCTGTTTGTTACCGCCACCTGAATTCACAATCTAATATTTTATCATTTAGTGAAATTGTGTTGAGACTATGCTAACGGCTTTAACATGCATCAATGACCCCAAGTCCAGTACCCGCCATTAACTTCTTACATTTGAATAGCGGAGTAATTTGGCTTGGATTCCAAAATTGTATGTCCTAAAAGCTACAAACAAGTGCTGGACATTGCACTGTCTTTAATGTAAATGAACCACTACATTAAGCAGCATCCAAACTGCACAGTTAGAAGTGAGCAGTGGGAGGGGTTGCTATGCTGACCTAGTAAGCATTGAGAGTATGACACCAGCGTTACCACAACATCACAGGTTGTGACCAACATTTCATGGCACAGGCTAGCGGTGTCATGTGGCCAACACAGAAGAAACCGTTTCTCTTTGATCATTATGAGAGCACACACAAGTCCCAGTGATTAAGCCATATGAGCGGACACACTGACGTCACCAGCAATGCAAAGGCGCGCATTTCTGCAGGAAATGACACTGACGCTGGCGCTGGATTAGCACATGGCCTCCTCTGATAGAGGCCACCTTGTACATGATGTCCAGAGAACATCCTCTGGGTCTATCGCTATAATCTAATGATCTGGGGGCAGAAACAGCACTGCACTGTTGCCCGAGTCAGCATTAACGTCATTTACAAAGTCAACTCTCTCTCTCTTTCTCACACGCGCACACACACACACACACACACACACACACACACACACACAACAAAGGTAAGGCTGCAATTGGTCGGGTTCATTCTCTATCCGATCAAAAACACGAGTCCAAATGAAAAAAGGCTAGCAATGTTAGCATCAGCACAGGTCATTGGGCACCACAACAACCAGCCAGGACCTCCTTCTCCAGGCCACTCAGGGTTTTGAGTCTCCTCTTGCAGGTCCCTTCAGAGCCACATCAGGCCTTACAATGAGAAACAACCCACAGATTCTGAGAGGAGGACGAGGGAGGAGAGGCGAGGCCTTGCCTTTTATGCTATGACAAATTTATTACACCCTGGAGGATGACTGTGCAAAAGCCTTAAAGCCACATGTGCAGCCAGAGAGGATCAGTGGCCCTCTGGCCCTTACATTCCCATCACAAGCACAAGCCTCAATGTGACGTACAGAAATGCACTATCAACCTGGCCTTCTTCACAAATACAGACAGGGTGAGTGCGAGGAGGCCCACAGATGGATGGACAGACAGAACCTGGCGCAGCTACAGATAAAGACAGACCAGGTAGACACACAGATAAACATTCTGCAGAGAAGACAGACAGAGAGACAAATGAGGACAAGCTGACAGAAATGCACACAAACACATTACAGACATATGCACACACAAATACACACACACACACACACTCACACAGACAGTCCGTGCTTGAATCAGACACTTTGAAAGGAAATGTGACTACATTATTAACCCTGGAGATGTAATTATCAATGCAATTTCACTCAGACAATCCCACTCAGGAAATTACCCTATCCTATCAAGCTGTGGGCCTCACTTTATTCAGATAAATAACAAGATGCACTGTGAATCACAATATCCCACTGGGCTGAAAATATTCAACACAAGGCAATTACTCTACTGGGTGTGTGGATGCCCACCCTCTATGAAAAGGACAGAATATGAGGTAAGACTAATATGAGGAAATACATCAATGCCCAATTAAAAACTTCAAATTCATGTTATACAATGGAATGGAAGGGTTAAGTCAGCTGCCTATGTGTTCACTGGCGCCGGGGGGGTGAACAACTAACATCATGGTCATCCAATGCGTGAAGATGAAAGAACGCATAATGGACAGACAGACATTCACAGAAGGAGCACTTCTGTAATAAGAAAGATTGCACCTCTGTGTGACCTTGATGTCTGACCTTTACAGCTACAGTAGGGTTTTGGAAACCACTTTTGTGTGGGAAGGAAAGCCTTAAAGAAGACAATTCCCCTTTCAGGCCTGTGAGCAGGATTTGAAAATCTAAGCAGTGCTTGCTGCTATGGGGATGAGCCAGGAAGCCCAGCAGCCACCAACCCCCATAGGGCCGGCATCTGCACACCTCTGTGGGGGGGCGAGAGAGACACTGCGGTGGCCTCACTGGGGTGTGGGGAGTTTGGGGATTCAGAGACAAGACGCCCACATCTGGGACTCCCCACCTGGGGAATACCTTTCACTCTCAACACCCTTCCCACACACATGCGTGCGCGCACACACACACACACACGCGCACACACACACACACTCACCAGGGCTTTGGAAAAAGAGAGTACAAAGCATGGTGATAACGTCACCCTGCGGGCGTCGAGCTGCAAACAGGCTATGAGGACGCCTCCTTTTCCCCCGCCTCCACAACAGCGGCAAACAGGACAGCACTGTACTTTCTCTATGACTGGAGCTCCTCATACTCCAATACAAAAAAATGAACCTCAATTACGCTTCATGAATTCACAGACAGCACCCATTGAAAAACAGAGGAAAACAAAGCCTTACACTTTAAAAAGGAGAGCCAGGTGGACACTGAAGCTGAAGGGCACCTAGGAGCATGGCATTCTATACATAAAATATGCACCACGGGGTACAGTTTGAGCAAAGAGACTGCGCGAGAGGACTGCTGAGTCACAGACCTTAACTGCTACAGAAAGCACAGTGACCTCAGACAGGAAGTGATGCAACGGACAATAAAAGAATGCGAGATCAGCCCCTGGACGGTCCTGTCTCCTTTTTGTCACATGCACCACAGCGTCCCTTCGGACAGAATGAAAGTGTCACCTGCTCCATCACCTCCACGTTCGCGTGACAGCACGAGAGCGGCCGCACACACCCTGCAGATTTCTTTTGGAGGGGAAGTGCTGAGCTCAAGGGCTCGCTGGGCATCAATAATGCAGAAATGGGTGGAGGAGCAGGCAGAGACATTCAGGTTACTAGCGGGGGACGGGCGGACGCAGTGTCTGGATGAGAGGGACACTGTCCCACTAGAAATGGACAGAGAGGCAAACGGAACAGCACACACAGCTTCACAAACACAGCTCACAATCACAGCACAGACACCAAATACACACAGAATAGACACTGCTCATATTCACAGTACAGAAAAAGAACACATATGCACAGGAGAGACACATGCAGCTTTCCTACACAGCACATCACATACAGTACAGACACACAGCTCAAAAACACAGCACAGATACACAGATCATATACACAGCACAGATAAACAGCACATGTACACCATACAGACACCAGACATACATAACACTCATATACACAACACAACATACACACAGCACAGACTCAGCTGCCAAGAGAATCTGGAAATTTCAAGGTGCAACCACCTCCACTTTAACATTCCAGTCACACATGAAACCAAGAGCGGCTGTTTTTGATGATGACAAAAAACGGGTCTGCATACAAAGCCTTCGTGGAATACCGAAATGACAACAAGAAAAGACCAAGTCACACACACGCACTTTTGTTATCTACAAAAACACAGCATTTATTCAATTAGTTGAGAGCGTTCATTGGGGAGTGCAGGGGAGGTATGGAGAGGAGAGATTCAAGGACATGGAGAGGAAGGAGCGCCACATTTATCACACCGAAACACACTGATGGGAAACAGCTGCCTACAGCTAAAAGAGGATGATAAGAGAGGGTGGAAAAAGAGAGGGAGGAGAGAAAGAGAGGAGAGGAGAACAAGAAAAAGGAAAGAAGGAGGAAGAACAGGGAGAAGACAGAGGGAAGGAGGGGAGAGAGGAGACAGGTATGAGCGTGAATATACAAACCAAAAGGAGGCAAGGATAAAAAAGGGAGAAAGAGGGAGAGAAAGAGAGAGGGGGGGAACTTGCTGTCCATCATTACAAGACACCAAATCCTCCCCTAACTCCTCATAAACAGTGAACCCAAGCACTGATCTTGGATGACCTAACCCAACCCGAATCCTAAACGTGGCCATTCTGTAGAATATAGCTGGGACTGATCCAGGGTGTGGTGATGCTAGGAGGGAGGACCCTCACTGCTCCACACATCGAGGGGGGGAAAGGCCAGGGGTGGGTTGAGGGGCTGGTCGAACGCGGCGAAACAGGGAATGCTACAATGGCTGCCCCCCTTTGCCTATCACACAAGGTGCCCCTGGAACCGCTGCTATTTACATCACCTCATACAGATTTAAGCAGCCCCAGGAACCTGTGCAGGCAGAGAGGAGCTGGGAGTGGGTGTGGCAGGGCGTTTGTAATCAGCAGAGGCAGATGAGACGGCTCGCTCGGGCCGGGCGCTCGTACGCAGAGGGAGGGAGCGCGGTGACGAGGCGCGTGCCTTCATTACCTCCCCCACCCCCTGCCCCCATCTGCTCCCCTCACCCCCGCGCCCTGCCAGCTCGGGGCCGCAGTCTCACCCCCCCCCCCACCCCCGACGGCAGAGGTTAATGACCAGCGAGACCTCCTCCGCGCCGTGAGCACGGCAGCTGCTCGATTCTCCATCAGCATCAGACCCTGCCTGCCTGTCTGCTGCTGTCCGCCAGCGTCCCTCCGCTGTAACGGATCCGGAGGCCTCCCTGAAAGGCCTTTCACACACACAGAGGCAGCGCGGTCCCACAGGGACACGCTGACTGACCGAGTGACCACCGCCCCAAACCCTCACACACACACGGGTGCAGACGCGCACAAACACGCACACACGCGCAAACACACGAACGCACATGTACACGCATGCACACACATATATGTGCAAGTGCTGTCACATGCATACACAAGCACACAGAAACAAAAAAACAGACACATATGCTGACACATACATATGCAGAGGGGTTATGCACACACGCACACACGCACACACACACACACGCCTGCATGCACGCACGCACATATGCATACACACATGCATGCATGAGGTCTCACAAGCACATACAACCATACATACAAACACAAATGCTCTCAAACATGAATACGCACGTATACACACTCACAAATTCATGCATGCACACACGCACGCTCATTCAAATGCTCTCTCTGTCTCTCTCTCTCTCACATAAGCGCACACACACACACACCCTGTTACCAGCATAGTGGGAAAAAAAAGCCAGATTAGCCTTACGCTGGAGAGGCAAGGCGTGCCAGGATGTCTGGCGCACAGCATTAGAATAAAGGCTCCTTTAAACTCACCACCCCGGTTTCAGCATCGCCAATCTGGGCTAGATCCAGGATAGCTGTCATTTCTCACAGCAGAGGGGTGCTGCTCGGAGGCAGTGAGAGAAGGACACGCTACGGCGCAGCCAGCAAGGACAAATGGCAGCAGCCTGCCGCCACGAGAACGGGGAGGAGAGCGAGAAAGCAGAGCGCGAACGGGAGAGAGAGTGAGAGAGAGAGAGAGAGGGGGAGAAGGCAGCCTGTGAATGAGAGAGAGGCTGAGGGTGGTGGGGGGGTGGTGGTGCAGACAGAGAGAGGGAGAGACTGCAGTCGGCGCTTGGTAACCACAATGCGTCCTGGACCGTCTGAAGCCGAGCGTTGGATTGAAGAGGTCAGGTGGGCTGAAACGCAGGGAGGAGGAGGAGGAGGAGGAGCAGAGAGAGGAGAGGAGAGCAGAGGAGGGAGGGGGAGGTGACGACGGGTGGGTGGGGGGATTGGCCAGATGAAAGGGGATGGAGGAAGGGAGGGAGTGGCCGGATGAGGGGACTGGGGGCGATGAGGGGGGATGGAGGAGAGGAGAGAACAGACAGATGAGGAGATGGGGGGGTGGTAGTAGTGAGGTAGTGCGGAGCTGGTGCAGGACGGGTGAGGGTTATGCGGCCGGCTCAGTGATTATCCAGCACGTTCACTTAACAGGAATAATGTGAGCTTTTGAGCATTGACCCTGAATCACTTTCAGCCTGTGCAAGAAAAATGGATGAGGACAGGACAATGATTTGGTTGGTTGATTCTGGAACTGTTGTCGGGGTTTGGGCACTATAATACCTCGGGGCGCTGGCTTGAAAATAAGACTGATCTCTTGTCCCTGGATTGGCTAGAACGCACAACCTATCACCAGACTGCATCAGTTCACATTTGCTAACAACTTCCCGACAACAACCTCTCAGCGATGACCTCATACTGTCACAGTGACGGCCTCAAGGCAATGACCTTATAAGGCTAAGGCCGCTGTTCTCTGATCTAGGTTAAGGTTACAGATCAGCTATGGATTTATTTTGTTTTGCTGTGATTCTCATCCATTACACTGAATTATTTTAGCAGACTCCATGGCACAAGAAGACTATTATAAACTGAAAGGTGCAAGGGCAGCGGCCCACCTGGGAATTGGTCCTGCTGCCTTCTGGTTACACGTAATTATCATAAATGCTTTCACAGCTTACAGCTGAACAGAAGAGAGTTACATTTCGGGAGCAAACCCATGTTGGCGTTAAATCTCTATATGCCATGGACACGGTTGCAAATTGGGTGTGAGTAATCACAGCTGCGTTTTGGAGAAACACATTAAATCAGCATTTAACTCCCACACGCTGTGCAAAGACACTGTGTAGGCTTTCATTCCCGTTTTTAGGAACACGCAAATATAGCACGTCATTATTCACTCCATCAGTAATGCCTAAACTATGATTAGCAGCAATGCCTTAGCATAAGCAGAGGAGCGTACTCACACACACACACACACACACACACACACACACACACACACACACTACAAACAACAGCACACACACACGCTCACACACACACACACACACACACACACACACACACACACACACACACACACACACACACACACACACACACACACACACACACACACACACACACACATCCACACACACACACACACACACATCCATTCCAAATCTTATCCCTTTTTCAGAGCTTATCTTATCCAAATCTTATCCCTTTTTCAGAAATGCCCTGTCACCTTCATGTCTGGGCTGGAAAGTGGGGACCACCATCACCATATATCTCCTCCTTTCATGTCTGTTTACAAGCAATGCATTCTGGGAATCTGCATCTTCCATCTGTCATCCCCTATGGACATATACACAGACATGTGCGCACAGGCACGCACACACATGCACACACGCGCGCACACGCACACACATGCACACACGCACACACATGCGCACACGCACACGCACACACACGCGCACACACGCACACACTGTCCACTGTATAAACTTATCCCGCATCAACACAACAGTATTGAGCCATAGTGACCTTAAAGCATCACATCCTCACACATAGCGCTACCTCCCACCTTCTCACTGAGGTGCATGAATAACACACAGAAAGCTGCTGCGGCTCTCTGAAGTTCAGCAATGTCTTCAGGGGCTGGTGAGGTTTACGGTAATGGCCTTGGAGCAGAGTCACTGCCACGGCCTCCTTTTCTCTGGAACGCGCGGGGACGATGACAGTGGAAAACTCCGTCTCTGTGAGTCATTCGCCTCTGCGTCAGAACGCAGTGCGTCACCAGAAAAAAAATAAATAAATAAAAAATAAAAATAGCTCCCGGGCGCTTCGGGAGAAACGGTAAAATACAATTTTAATGCGCGCGCCTGTAGTTTATCAGCTGCTCTCCTTATGACTTACTGGGCTCAGTCCGTATCTGTCATTGAATGGCGTGCCATTAGAACTCTAATGGAAAAAGCTTTTGATGGGGTCTGATGTCAGGCAGCCCATCACAAAGATCCTGCTGCTCGAGGACAACAGGAGTGAGTTAGGAGCAGGGCTTGTAATCCAGAGTTCCGCTTCCATTCCCACGCTGGACAGTGTTGCACCCTTGAGCCAGGTACTTCACCCAAACTGCTTAGGTAAACATCTATCTGTGTAGATGATGCGCCTGCATGATGATGATGATGGCAATGGTGATGACGATGATGATTAAGATGACAAGGAAGCTGGTAACTATGATGGTAATTATGATTATAATGTCGATAAAGATATTGATGCTGATGATGATAAAGGTGATAATAATTGCTATGATTATAATTATGATTATAATGATGACTCAGATAATGATTACGATGATGATTACTGCAATGATGATTCTAATGTCGATAAAGGTTATGATTCTGATTATGATAAAGGTGATGATGATGATCATGAGAATGACGATGAACGTCACTTTGCCACGATGCTCCCGGATTCACATGTTCCCCGAATCATTCCGCGTGCAATGGTGGGACAGCACAGCAACAACATGGCTGTCCACACACAAGCCCTGGGACTCAAACTCTGCTGGACACCAGTGCCCTCATTAAAATCAGCTCATCCAATTGGTCGTCAGCAGCAGGGGTTCTCTGATTAGCTACCTGACCGGCAGCATCCAGTCCAGCCCCCCACTATCATCCTCCAACCCTCCCCCGACCCTGTATGCATCGTATAACTGTTGAGGCAAAGCAGCTGAGGTAAGCAACAAGAGAACATCTGTGATCTGAAGGTAAGCGATGAGGGGAAACAGAAAATCAGCAGCGTAGCCTCTCTGTCCATTAAGCACAGCCTGGTTGCAACAGGATGATTGTGGCTCAGAGCTAGAATTAATCCTACCCAGAACTCCAGCCACATTCATAACCAGCGCTCTGCCCACAGCTCTGCCCACAACCCTACCATGGGCTCTGCCCTCAGCCCTGTCTCACAGCAGGGCTTCATATCTGCCCTGAGCTCTACCTACAGCTATGCCTACAGGCCCACCCAGAGCTCCACTATCAATGGAAGAGCAATCCAGCACCATGGCCTGATCAGGCCAACAGGGACGTCCACATGGCTTCACCATTAACCCACACAAGGAGAAAACAACAGATTTCTTCTACAGTCCTAAATCAGCGTTTCCCAAGCCTCTCCTGGAGTACCCCTTGTCCTGCATGTTTTAGATCTCTCCCTGCTCCAACACAGCTGATTTAAATGATCAGTTTGTTATTAAGCAGCTTCAGGAGTTCATAACGAGTTGATCATTTGAATCAGCTGTGTTGGAGCAGGGAGAGATCTAAAACATGCAGGACAAGGGGTACTCCAGGAGAGGTTTGGGAAACGCTGTCCTAAATCAACTGAGAATTTACCCAATCACATTACACCTTATCCCCCCTCCGAAAAGTACAGTAAAAGATTGTGGTTAAACTTGATTACACATACATGCATTAGAGGCATGATTCCCTACACATGCTTATCATAAAAAGACTCCATCTTGGGCACTCCATATATCAGCTTCAATAGCTTGTGATGGGGGGACTCAAACATGTGCTTATACTGCCCTCTCCTGGACAAACATAATATAGCATAATCCATCAATATGAGGAAAAAAAAAGAAATGCCCATCTCCTTGAGTGTCAAATTAACCTCACTTCCAGGACCAAAGCCTGCATCATTAAGCCTCACTCTGGTTGGCAGACCTGCACTTACAGCAGCACAAACTGGCAACCCCTCATACTCCCAGCTATTTTCATTTCTGTCTTCTTGTTCTGTTACCAAAAAGGAAATCGCCAGGTCATGTGCCACTGAAGTAAATAGACTTTTCACGGCCAGGGAACGTGTCTGGTTGGGTGTACCAAGCATGCACAGAGGTGATGGTCTTTAAGGCTGTTTACTTATGGCAGGTCCAGCCAGACACTTTTATTGATTTCATTATTTCCAAAATGAACCCTTTTTGTCACATAAAAAACATATGCCATGTGATTGGCCCATTTCATTCTCATGCTATCTGCTCAGTCACTGTGCAGACCGCCTTTAATTCTCACAACGTCTCTCCCAATGCTTTCCCACTGCCTCCACAGAACATCAGGTGATGTGAAGGTGACCCTGACAGAGATGGCTGTCTTGAGGAGTAACCCCCTGCACCCCCAGCTCCTTTCCTTTTCCTGACAATCAACCAGAACTTGCAGCAGGGCCAGTGACATCACTGAGGCAGTGCCTACGACATCACTGCAGTTTAGTGTGAGAGGGGAGGAGATCTCTGTGCTCCTACTGGGGACTGTCACCAAATGCCCTCCTGTCACATGATGACACTGTCTGCTGCCAGTGCTGCCAGAGAGGCCTGCTTGCCACCCCTGGAGGACAGTGGTGTCATTAGAGCAGCGCATTCACACTCCTACCTGCTGCAGCTATATTTAGCTCAGGCTGAGCACATGCCTGGCAGTGATGCACGAGGTTATTAACTCTTCCAAGGGCGACTGGGGTGGGGCTACACTGTGCATATATCAAGCAGCCTGGTAAGGGTGATTTACTTAAACTAGCAAAGCAAACACTTCCCCTGGGTTTTTCACTTAAATGCTTATTTATATACTCTTTACCACATTACCATCTGATTGCCTGTCTTGGGAATTGGTGTAGGAAACTAGCCTTGGCTATGCCTGTTTTTTTTCGATGTATAACTGTTTTATGTGACCCGATAGATATATACATTTAAAAACATGTTTGAAGATTAATTTCCAGCTCCAACTAGATAAAAGACATTCATTGATGACAGCAGTTTGTTTCAAGGGACAACATTTAATAGGAGGGGCTACAGAATTAGTGAAATCTCCATTTGATTCTCCTCAGATTTTCCACCTCCATGAATGCTGGTCTCGGTTCAGCGCGTCCCCAAGGCTAGCAGCACCTGACTTGAAACAGCCTCTCAGCACTCACCTGGCAGTCAAAGTCCTGGAAGTTCCGAGCATTCTGCACAAAAACAGAGAGAGAGACCATAAACCCAGTCAGTAATGTGTTCACCGACTGCTCATCAATGCAGCAGAACATTTTAACAACAATTTGACCTCCTTCAGAACAGAACCAGGAAGCTGCATTTTGATGATTTCAGGAAAAGGAGGTGCAAACACAAATTTGTTCCACAAAGCCTATTATTATTCTTATTCACTGTTAATAATAATAATAAGAAGAAGAAGAAGAGGAAGAAGAAGAAGAGGAATGGCTGTGGTAATATCTGTTTTCTGAACAGGCATTAATATGAAAAGTATGTTTTGCTGCTTCCTCATTTAGTATCATATAACATATACAATACCTCTATCAGGGGTATAATACAAACACAGAGCCACACCCCAAAGCTCTAGAGAGAGAAAGAGTGAGAGGGACACTGACATTGACTTGATTCAACCCTGCGTGCTCTTTTTTTCTCTTCATTGCTCCTTCATTCTCTCTTTCTCTTTATCTCTCTCATCCTACTACATGCTCGACCCTCCCTCCTGCTCTTGGCATGCAGTTACCCAAAGTTGCCACAAGGTGGAGAAATAGTCCAGGGAGAACCTTGAGCTCCCTGCATTGAGCAGACTAACCACTGCTTGTTACACCTTAAACAGAGACCACTGGTGTCCTTTACTACGCTGTTGCAAACAGACCACTTAATACCGCTGTGTGCCATCATAACCATTCTGTTGCCTGTTCCTCCAACCCTCTTCCTCCTCTAGAACAGGAACCACAAATATAAGGCTCTGTAAGCTGGGGACAATTCCAGCAGAGATGCAACACCGTGCCACAGGAAGTGACAGCAGGGTCTCTTAACACAAGCACACCAGCTTCCACTTCTGATGCTACACGTTTGTGGAGGACGATGGGGGATGTTATACTTACATTTCCATCTTGATTATGCCAAAATGGAGGCCAGAAAAACAGACTGAACGTCATATTAAAAACCAGAGATAAACACACATGACTCATCCATTTCGCTGCTTAATTATGAGCTTTTATAATTACTTCAAAAATAAAAAGGCTGTTTAAGGACTGAGGGAAGAATCTGGGATCAACCTCTCTCCCCCTCTCTCTCTCTTTCTCTCTCTCAAATTCAAATAAATGCAAAAACTGCTCCATATCCATAAAAGTCAGATTGAAACTTGTCCATCTGCCCAATCCCACAGACACTCAAGTAATGAATTATTCCTTGCTTTCTGAACAAATGGAATAAATAAACTTGAGTTGTCATATTCATAGTTTTGGCATTTACCTGTATTTCTTAACTCTCTCAGCGTTCTGTCCCTCTCTCCATTGCTCTCTCTCTCTGTTGTGGTTTCTCTACCTCATGTTTTTTCCCGCTCCCTCCATCTCTCTCAGATTGTGTTCTCTGACTCTTTATCTATACCTCCCTCCATCCCTCCTTCTGTGTCTTTGTCTGTCTTAGTAGAGTATTAAAAATGGAGTATTTGAAAAAGTCCAGCCCACTTTCCCCCTTTCAACTCTGAACATAGGCACCTCTCTCTCTCTCTCTCTCTCTCTCTCTCTCCCTCTCTCTCTCTAGCACTTCATTCTCTTCCTCCATTACCCCCCTTGCCCAGACATCAATAATTCAGCAGATGGACAGAGTGCTGATGGAGAGACAGAGAGAGGCGTCGCCCGCATCCCGGCCCAGGTCACTGTGGGTCACCTCCGCATCTGGCGGCGCTGAAGCCCTTGATACTGTGCATAATCCCCTGCCCCACATCCTGTCTCTCATCACAATGCCCCTGCCCAGTGCCGCACAGTGTTACACCCGGAATCACAGCAGCTATGGTCTCACCCTGCATCACACCATCTGCCCCTCACTCATCCCGCTCTCCTCCGCCTCTCCCTCACCCATTACCCCCTCATCCATCCGTCCCTCACTCATACACCTCTCCTGCCTCTCCCTCACTCACTCCCCTCTACTCTCTCTCTCCCTAGCTCACCCCCTTCTCTACTTCCTGCCCACTCATCCCCCTCTCCTCTACCTCTCTGTCACTCATCCCCCCTTCATTTATGTCTCCCTCACTCATACACCTCTCCTCTATCTGTCCCTCGCTCATACACCTCTCCCCTCTCCCCCTCACTCATACTTGTCTCCTCTATCTGTCATTCACTCATCCTGCTCTCCTCTACTTCTCCCTCACTCATAACCATCTCCTCTGCCTCTCCTTCACTCATTCCTTTCTCCTATACCTCTCCCTTACTCACCCCTTTCTCCTCTACCTCTCCCTCACTCTCTCTCACTCTCTCTCCCACGGCCCTGGCCCTGGCACAGCCAGAGGGCGGTTTCCATGGGTAACCACCGACACAGCAGAGTTCAGGGAGTCTTGGGTCGATCGATGCGCTCAGACAGAGGGAGTGAGAAAGACAACAGAGACAGAGAGAGAGAGAAAGCAAGAGAGACAGAGTGAAGGGGAAGAAGGGGAAATATATATCTGGCCCAAAAGACAGACAGAGAGGGACGGAGGGAGGGAGGGTATTCCTGAATTCCTCTCATCCACTGTAAACTGTCACTGAAAACATGAACACTACCCTAACTCCCGTGCAGAGCTCTGTACATATACAACACATCCTGGACTCTATATGAAGTATTTCTCACTTTACATCCCTGTAGCATTTCTAAATGCCCCTTTTCCTGTGTGCCTTTATGCTCTCTTCCTCTCTGTAGTCTATCTCTATGGTAATACTCTGTACAGCATATCTGTTTTTTTGTATCTCTATGGTCATGTTCATCTATGTGGCATCTATGTATCTACAACTGTATTCCCATGGTGAATGTTGCTCTCAGTAGAGCTGTGTGTCTCTTGAGCAGGTTGCGGTCGTCTCACCTTGTTGGTCAGCAGGGGCTTGATCTCAGTCAGCTGCACATCCTGAAGCTCATCCATTGTCTGCAAAGGGACAGTGAGAGAGAGAAAGGTAGTTAAGCATGCATCCATCAGACAACTTTAGCTCAGCATTGAACCTGCACCCCCCTTGACCTGTGACCTCTGGGATGTTCTGTAGCACCTAATACCCGGGATCCAGAGCCCAGAGACCATGCTGTGCACTTTCGTAACCGCCTGCTCCAGCCTACAGGGCCACCTTAGCTCTTCTCCCACTAATGATGGGCAACACCCAAATCTTACACCCTCCAGACAGCACACCATCTTTCCCAATGTTTACTGCTGAGTAGAGATGCAGTTGTCATTCCATGTGTGGTGTCAGGAGATACAGAATACAGTAAGGCCACTCCCCCAGCTGGGGCTGAGTACCTGGGAACCAGGAAGTGAGAGCTGCCTGGTCTGGGACAGACACTGACAACAGGAAACTTTTTTAAACTGTTCAGCATATCAGCAAGCTGAGAGGGGAAAAAAGCCAGCAGAAACAAAAGCCTGACATTGTTTAATTTGGTTTTTCAGTCATGATGCACATCCTCAGAGAAACACAAGCAGCAACCCCCCCCCACACACACACACAAACACACACACACATACACACACACTCCTGTTGCCATGGACACCTGCATCTGATGGACTGGGGGGGACAGGAAGAGGTCCACAGCAAAAAAGAATATGTCTGTTTCATTCTAAATACTGTCAAGATTGCCAGTGGGTATCAGTTTTGAGGAAACTGAGGATACAATGAGCACTTTCATCTCAATCAGAAAGAAATCCAGACCATGATTCATACAATAGAGACAATGATGCATACAATCACACAACACCACAAGCATACTTAGGACAGGAGTGTACTCAACCCCCCCCACACACACACACACACATACACACACACACACACACACACATACACACATACACACACACACACACACACACACACACACACACACACACACACACACACACACACACACACACACACACACACACACACACACACACACACACATACATATGCACACACACACACACACACAGATGTACATCCGCAGACATGCACACTCAACCCCAAATACACACATAAAAATGCATCCCCACACACACACACACACACAGAGGACGTGGGGGTTACTCTCACCCTACAGCAACAAAGAACAAAACAGCTGCTGCCTCCCTTGTCTGAAGCACACGGAGGACCCAGAGTGCTAAATTATTTCAGAGGCTCTCTGACACCTTACACAAGCGGCAGTGGTACAACTTATTGATTACTGATCTTTTTTTTTGTCAATAACATGAGCCGCTGCGTCCTCGCTGTGTCCTCGCTGTGTCCTCGCGGCCCCCTGGGAGTTTGGAGGCGGTGAGCAGCGGCAGGTCTGGGGCAGAATCTGATCAATGTAGATTAGCTCTTTCGGAAAGGTCACTCTGACGTCTGGCTGGCGCTCTCGGCTGCACGGAGAACACACAGGCCGAGATGAGCGTAAATCCCTTCTCATTCCCCCCGCTCCTCCGGCTCCTGTGTGTCTGAACAAGTAATTACCGCCGCAGAAACGTCCCTCCCGGTCGCCGGAACGCACTCCAGCCCTGGCCCAGCCGCACAGCGGACAGCGTATAATCCCGGACTTTACAGACACAACGACAAGAGACTGGCATGGCTTCTTAGGAGAGGACGCTTGGCCACGCGGTGCCCAAAGCCACACCCTGCCCGCTCTCAACCGGCAGGTGACGCACGAGCCTATCGTTTCTGTGCTGGTGCTTCCCCAGCATCCTCTACAACAGTCATCCCAACCCCTTCGCCCCTTGTGACCACTGCCTGTCTCGTGACCAGCTCTCTCCGTCTACAGTGACGCAACAGTGTGCAAAAGCTAAGATAAAAGCCAGTGATGCATTTATTTTACATGTTGCAGCCATTTACAGCATTACACAAACAAACATAAATCAATTATTTACTGCTTTAGTACATCGTTTCTATGCTTAAAATGTGGTTGTTCAGTGTCAGTAACAGATCCCCTTCGAACATAAGACTTTGCAATTGGTACATTACAGTATTCCTGTGTTTCCCCATTTGCAGGAATCTGTAGAAACCTACAGTGTGAATGTCCAGGCTCTCCGTGTGAATACATTCATATGGATATCAGGACAGGATGGGGGGGGGAGGCTGGCCAGTGGCCAATGGGCTGCAGCTGGGGCAGCCCTGCCCTCTCACCTGGGCACTGATGTGATTGGACACAAACACAAACCAATTACATAAAATCACCGAGCAGCAACAGATCGAGCGTAGGAAGTACTTATGGTGGGAAAATCCGCTTCCGCTCCTGCCTAAATCCAGATCAGCTGTGCTGAGTAATACTTTGGAGGAAAAAAAAAAAGAAAAACAAATATTCTGCTTCCAAGGATCTGTCTCCCTTCCCAATTCAACACTCCCTCTACTGTCACATAATCAGGGACAAGAGCATGAGGCACCTGTAATGTTAGCCCTGTAACCTCTTAACAAGCAGTGAGCAAACGCTGACACACACACACACACACACACACACACACACACACACACACAGACAAACATGTCCATAGACAGACAGGCGCTGACAGTCAGACACACACCCAGACTGGCTAACAGACAGAGATACAAACACAGAGGCAGGCAGGACGACAGACAGATGGACTAACAGATACAGACAGAGAGACACAGAGACAGACAGATCGGACAGACAACCAGCTGGAGGGTTTTCAGACCATAAATGTGATTGCTCAGTGATAGAGAAATTTCAGCTGTGAAACAGCAAATCTGGAGCATTCTGTCAGCCAAACTGTATCAGCAGGGATGAACTAATCCATGTATCATTATTATCAGTGGCATAATTATTATTATTACATATCTGGCACTCAGCCTGGCACAGGGTGACTTACACAAATTTGGATTTTTTCTTTTTTTTTATTTGTCCCCTAAAGAACAAATCTCACAAAATGGGAGCATGACAAAAGACCAGCTCACCATCTAGTCTACAATCCATTACCCTGCAAAAATCTCTAAATGTCGACATCCGTCTTGTTCTCAATCCTGCAGCTATTTTATTTTTCTGTGTTGTCTGAACATTATTGAACCATTTTAACATACTGTCTTCATGCTGTTGTAGTTAAAATTTCACACTGCTTTTCTGTAACACTTCTGCGACAGTTGATTTTAGAATGCTACACACATGAATCTTAATTGGACCTTGACAGTCTGGATGATACAAGTATGGGATGCGCTATTCAAACTGTAATCATTAGAATAGCAAATTAAACTTCATAGTTGTATATGTATTAGAGCCTGCACTCCACAAACTGAACAGACAAGCAGAAATCTTGGACCCCAGGACCCAGAGGAACCATGGGGAACACTACTATATCTTGAGCAGAAGCTATCTGAATGGCCGCGAGCAGACAGAACCCTCTCACATGGTACACAATAAATCCATTAAAATACAGCCACAATAAATCACTGCATGCAGTGACACAAAAGCACTTTATGCATTTCCATTGCGGGCGTGTCACTCTGACTCCTGACCCAATTCGCTGCCACACAGCGAGTCCGGGCCACATAGAGCCTAATGCACTCTCCCCAGCGCCTGTAATGATCGGGTCAGACCGGCTTCAGCAGTTATTATTCTGAGCGCAACTCCTCGGGGGCCTGGAAAATGAGTGGTAGACAGGAGAAAAGAAGGGGTCAGAGCTGCCAGCTGAGTTTAGTCCCCAGCCCCCCAGTCGGATTCCTACAGCAAAATGAATTCATTTAGCTTTTACAACCTCTGCCTCTGAACTTAAAAAAGACACGACAATGAGACAGAACCTAAGAGAAATATCCTGAGTATATGACATTTTCTTTTACCTTTTTACTTATTTATTTATTATTATTTATAATTTATTTATTATAAATGACCTATATTATTTAAAAATACTATGTAATCATATCATTACTTCTCCATTTGTTGACAAAGCACTTGCTTTGATAACAGGAATGCCTGTCTGCCGTGCCAACAGAAGAGAGAATGAGAGAGAGAGAATAACAGAGAGGGACAGAGAGAGGAAAAGAGGGAGGGAGCCAGAGAGAAAATGAAAGAGGCAGAGAGAGACAGAGAGAGAGGGGGAAAGGAAAGCCAGAGGCTGCTGCACAGGTACCACTCCGACACCAGCAGCGAAGGCAGCCGCGGGGCTGGGAGGGTCTGCCTGTCGATGCGGAGGAGACCGCGGGAACCCCCGCGCTAATGAGCCGGCCCCACAGCCAGCGCACAGCCTCCACAGGCCCGTCGCACCCAGCCAGCCTCTCTCAGCCCCAGTTCACTCCGGCGTTATGCAGCAGCGGCGTATTTTTCAGTAAGCGGGGCTGTCTGCTGAGGAGAGGTGGCCCAAACAAGCACAGACCGAAAAAATTGCGTCGCTCTATTGTATTACCAACTGATCGGGAAGTGCAGAGACCGTCCCTGAGGCGAGTGCTGCTGTGTGCACTGCAGGTACACCTAGCGCTCCCACCGTCATTCCCCCTGCCCCTCTCTCTGTTCCCCCGCCCCTCTCTCTCTCTGTTCCCCTGCCCCTCTCTCTCTCTGTTCCCCTGCCCCTCTCTCTGTTCCCCTGCCCCTCTCTCTCTCTGTTCCCCTGCCCCTCTCTCTCTGTTCCCCTGCCCCCCTCTCCGTTCCCCTGCCCCTCTCTCTCTCTGTTCCCCCACCCCTCTCTCTGTTCCCCCGCCCCTCTCTCTTTGTTCCCCCATGGTTCTCTCTCTGTTCCCTTTCCCTTGTCCTTCTGTTCCCCTGTCCCCCTTTCCGGGCTCCCCAACCCGCCTTCTCTGTCTCCCTGCTCCTCTCTCCATCTCTGTCCCCCTACCCCTCTTGCCCTGTCCCCCTGCACACTCTCTCTACTTCCCCGGCTAAATTTGCCTTCAGGTCCCAGGGGAAGCAGAAATGATACTGTGCCATTCAGGAATGACCAGGGAGACTTCATTCATTTTCATGTGTTCATACTTCTTGTAAGGGTACCCTGCTGGGTGAGAGTGACCCTGACCAGTGCATTTCAGGACCTCCGGTGAGAATGGGATTTCCGATGGTCGGCTGCGGGATGAAAACGGAAACTACAGAAGAGCTTCACCTGCCACTGTCCGCAGCTGAATAACTGAAGGACATTTATTTTCCCTCATGCACACCACTCTGAAACAGCTGGGAGCTGTGTTTCACACTTACGCACATTAATGTCACTCCTAATCACATCAGTGTGTGCGCGCATATACGTCCGTGCGTGCACGTGTTCTTATGCATCTATGTTTGCTTGTGTGTCCGTACCTATGCGGATGAGGGTGTGCGTGTGTAAGTGTGCATGTATGTGTTAGCTGCTCTTGGCCAAGAGGGTTACTACATTACACTGCCTCCATCCTTGAGACAGAGTGGCCTCCTCCATGTGACCCCCAACCACAAGCCACACTGTGCTGTCACAAGCAGGAGCCAGAATTCCAACATATAACACTCTGGCCCTTATAGATTCCACCCAACATCTGCACACAGGCTCTGATAGACTCTACCCAGGGTAAAGCTCTCTGGCCCTGACAGACTCTACCCAGAATGAGGCACCATGACTGGAACCTGAGTTACTGCTCTGCAGTAACCTGTGTTTCCTAGTTTTTATGCATGTGTTCCTGGTTTTTATACTCTCTCTGGAAAACTCTCTCTGCCTGGGGCTATGGGACAATGCAACCATAAAACTCCCCATAACAAATACCTTTTCGGTGCTATAACATAGAGAGTCTAATCCTTCAGGCCCTCTGAAGAAATGTATTACCCTAGCCCAGAGCTTCACTGATTACACAGACACAAACACTACTGCCCACATAAATACAAGAGAGGGTACAGAGTGTGCTTCATCTCTCCAGGTTCAGGACACAACCCAAACCAGCAGGCTCCTCACGGCTCCTATCATTAGTGCTGATCATGTCACCAATCCAGGGTGGAGATAACACTCCTGACACTGGCTTACCGCACACCATTTCTCTCACACACAGGCTCACAGGCATGCGTGGAGACAAAATGCGCGCGCACACACACACACACACACACACACACACACACACACACACACACACACACACACATCGCATATACCCCTGCCTCAAAGCACATGCATGCTAACATACTCACTCACACATGCACAAAAGACCACACACACCTTAGACAAAGCACAAGAATGCTCACACACCGATCAAACACACAGAAAAGACCATGCATATAGGCAGGCACAATGTACATACACGCACACACAGACACACACATACAGACGCACACACGCACACAAACACACAGACACACAAACATGCACACACATCTTTTTCATGCCTCTCCTGTTAGTCAGCTGCGGTGTCATTAATCTCCCCGTTCTGCAGCGATGTGTAATGAACACGGGCCACCGTGAGTGAGAGTTAAAGAGCTCCCCCGGCGCATGCTTCTTGACCCAGAGCCCCTCCCGGCCGCGAGTGTGAGTGTGGGAGGAAATCCTCGGAGCCGCCGTCTCCGCCACCGTCACCGTCACCCAGCAGCGCGTCACAGCAGCCCGCCTCGTTAGCGCAGCCAGCCTGAGGCACGACGCAGCAGACACCGCAGTGCGCTCCCCTGCATCAGGAAGGGTCCCACCTGCGCCCCCACCTCCTCCCCCTCAGCCGCTGTTACCACTGTCCTGGCTCCACTGTCACCCTGCCCACTACCTCCACGGTCCCCGTCCCCTAACCTACAGCCGCTCTGTCCAGGGACTATTCCAGACCAACACCTGAGAGAGATTCCCTTTCACATGTACTGAAGAGCATGTCCCATGACATAAAGAAAGAAAGAGCAGATCCTGAACTCGAGCACTGACCCAGGATCAGCTTCATTTTTTTCCCACTTGATTGTTGTTGGATAAGTGCTTTGTCAACTGATCCTGAATTGGTGATTAGGTCAACTACACATGGAGAAAGCCAGAAAATTCACACACATCATGCACACAATCACACACATACACGTGCGCACGCACACACGCACACGCACACACACACACACACACACACACACATGCACATGCATGCATGCATACACACATATAATCAGACACGCATGAATGTGTACACACAGACATGAATTCACACACACACAAACACACACACATACATGCATGGACGCCCGCATTCACACACACACACACACACACAAACCAATGCCATCAGTGTTTTCAGGAAGCTTTTAAGGAATTGCACTATTCCCTGTGGGCCCACTTTATCTGCTAATGGCTTTATGAGACTCAAAAAGAGCATTCACCATATTGATTTAAGGCATAATATCTGTTGGCATCATTACCGACTGTATCAGCAGAGTGTTCTCCCCATTTCGCTTCCACGAGAGCCTTTCTCATGCAGTCATTGGCACGTGTGTCTACTGTACACCTCGCCTCTAATAGTGATTGACCACTGGCACATTTGGCTTCTGTAGACAGAGATAGCGGTGAGCGTCATAAATGCGCAAGGCACCCCCGAGAGAGCACCTGTAGCTAAAGCGCCTGATACAGCGCAGGCTGCAGGAGACACCCGCTGTTCTACACTCCCGCTGGGCACGAGGGGGGGGGGCACATGGCAAGCCAATCACGCTGCAGCACACACCAGCACTCTGTACGCGTGAGACGTAGAAGATAATGCGCTCCCGGGAGGGGGTCATCCGATAGCCCCCGCCGGGCACTGCCCGCTTAAAGATGGATGAACACCAGAACATAAGAAGCTCAATGATAAGAACAGGTAATTTAGCCCAGCTACGCACGTCACTTTGCCCATAGTGTAGACTGTATCTGGCACTATGTGATGCTCTCAGCAAAGTTAATATGGTATCAGCGTGTCTGCTTCAGTGTAAAATGAAATCCCGGGACTCATTATTTGCACACAGGGCACTCCTCTTTTTTGGAAATATATTCATCCATTGTTGGTTGCCTCTTCAGTCACAGCTCCTGTCATGATGGACATCAGAAAAGCTCTCTTCTTGTGCGAATACTGGCACCGTCTGACTCCTTTCTGAGAATTTTGCAAGGAACTGCATTCCTATTAGCATCTGACACAGAAAATAAAATAAAAAATGTGTCTGAACAGTGTGTATTAAAAAACTTTTAGGCTACTGCAGTTTTTCTAACTCATAAACGTTCATATTTTACAATGCAGACTTATGCGACAGAAATATAAACATAACTATAACTGTCTCCGTTTCCGAGTCCTGTATGTCACTGCAGGCAACTGTTGTGATAACTCATTCCATAAGCCCTGAAAGTGTGAGAATTGAATCTATCAAGTTAGCCAGCTATCAATCCAACAAAACTGCAGTTTTTGCAAGTTCGTAAATAGTCTGGTAATGTGGATAGCTTTAAAATGATCCATTTGTCAACAACTGTCAACAAGAAAAGACAAATTATGAGGAAAAGGGAGGAGGAAAGGCATAAGATGGGACCTTTGCAGAATCTTCACTGATTATTGGGCACATTTTGATGTGCAAATCTGGGATTGGGGTGGTTCTGCATGAATGGGGGAACCAGGAAATTACTGGGTTCACAGTCTGGTGTAAATGGGCTTCAAATCCCAGGTTGAAGCTGGGTGTCTGTGTAAAAGTGCCTTAAGGAAGTGACCCGGGTCACTAGCCCCAGGAGAACAGACTGCAGGCATGGCAGCACCGATTCTTTTGGTTTCGGAGCAGCTGACCGGTTCATGACATACAGGGAACCATTAGGCTTCATCCTTCCAGGGACCGGGCCCAAGGTCCGATGCAGGGCTTCCATGCCCACGCATTTTAAAAATAGCTCACTTAGCCTACCACTGCAGTTTAGCGTACGCTGCTTTGCACACGGTTACCATTTGTGGACACGTGACTTCCTCCCCACCACGCCGTCTTCTGGCATCTCCAAGCGAAACACGCTCCTCTGGGGCAGACATCCATCAATACTCACGGGCCAGCACGGGGGCTCACCCCGGGATCAACCGCCTTACGCGATTCAGGCAGGGACGTGGACGCACACAGCGGACCCAACCATGCTGCAGGGGTGGAGCCGCAGCCACTGCCATCTCCACGGCGCGCAGAGAGAAGAAGGACGAAGCCGCAGAGCTCGGCCTGTAACAAGGGTTTGCAGCTGCACCGCCTCAGAGGAAAACGGGGGCCTGTAATGAGTGTTTACTGCTTGCACTCTCTGCTGCTTTGACAGCACTTGCTGATGCGCCGTTTGGGGACTCGCTCCACTAGACAGAGATGCTCCAATTTTCCGTTTGCTCAGACTTCACGATGAGCTGAATTACACGGGGCAAGCGTTTTGTTTTTGTTTTGTTTTCGTTTCTGCTTTTTTTTTTTTTTTTTTTTTGCTAAGTGGTTTAGCCCTTTCAACTAGTCTGCTGCTCTGTCTTTCCCAGGCTATCAGCCAGCAGC
The DNA here is from genome assembly GCA_019176425.1 of Megalops atlanticus. Taxonomy (NCBI): domain Eukaryota; kingdom Metazoa; phylum Chordata; class Actinopteri; order Elopiformes; family Megalopidae; genus Megalops; species Megalops atlanticus. The sequence goes on from CM032879.1 coordinate 20,711,811, forward strand.
AGCAGTTTGCAGTCTGGCACCAGTGGAAGATTTCAGCCCAGCTCTGTCCCCAACAAAGGAGAGAAAAATACAACCCCCCTAATCCGGTCTCTTGTAGGGAACCACCTTACTCGCTTCCCAAGTCAAAGTACACCTGGGCTGGTCTGGAGGCCTACTGACATGTCTGTGGTAGAAAGTGCCAAGCAACAAGACAGAAATCACACCAAGCTGGGTGATAACGAAAAGTTCTGAAGACACCTTTGACTATAACAGAATGTGACAGGATGTTTTTTAAAACCCAGGAAGGGTTAAACTGTAAAGGAGGAGTCAAACCCAGTGGTCCTCTCCGCCCGTATACATTGCCTTTCCCCCGGTGCCTCTCAGGACAGGTTGCTGAGGGTGTGGCCAGGGATCCATGGAAACAATGGACTGGGTACCAGAATCTGCACGCCATGCACGTTTTCATCACCAGAGTGACCTTGCACACGAACAACAGAAATGACCCAATCACAGCCCCAGTCTCTGCAGCCAAATGCCCTTGTCACCCCTCAGCAACATGTTTAAATCCTGCCCATCAGTGCAATCAATAATCTTACTGTCAGCGCTGAAAACACAAACTGCAACACCTGAACAATGGAAAATCAACATGATAAATGTACTATAAAGAGACTAATTTGGTATTTCTCTGCTTAACACGAGTCCTTCACTCAGTGTGACTTACAAACTTAAATTTGCCATTCTACAGATTTGAAATTACTCATATTGAGTACCTTCCTCAAACATTCCTCAAAAGAGCCCCACTTAGGTTTCATACCTAAAACCATCTGGTTACAAGCCAGTCTTCGAGGTTCAAATCCTGGAGTGCCCAACTAGTGCATTATACTGCCCCCGCTGCTGTCGTCTTGCTTTGCTCAGTGGCCATCTGTGTGAGAGGTTGGAATCCCACTACTGCAGTCCCTCTCAGTTTCATCAAGGCAACTTGTCTATTGTGTTTCCATAAGTCCCACACAAGTTTGTTACAGAGCAACAATGTAAGGAGCTCGGCCAACAGAAGGATGAGAGGAGACACAAAAAAGCACTCCAGTGAGCTAAGAGCACTTGCACAGAAACAATGAGAGAGAGGCCAGTTAAGATAAAGGATGCAGTCATTGGATGATTATGAGATGAACACAGAAACTGATCTGGCCGACCAAAGGAACTCTCTGATCCAGCAGATTAACATTATTTCCTGGTCTCATTTGGGAATTTTAATCTAAATAATGAAAAGATGCTCAACCTGTTGAAAATCTGGGTTCATTCTGGTGTCTGGGAGGGGTCTCAATGGCGGTGGGAGTTCTGACTCATTGTTTATTTGCTGTCATCTCTGCCTTCTCTCTTCTCTGTAGCACCTGGTAAATGTGACCATGATGAGTGAGTACCCCACACTGGTCACACTGACCTGTCCCACAGAAGGAGTGGGGTACTATGTGCAATGGGATTCCGCTTGTTCATGAATCACAGAGACACTGAAATTAGAGATTATAAACGGCAAGAGAAAACTGAAAAAAAAAAAAAAAAAAACAGATGGACAGGACATGCTCCAGTCCAACACCACACAAACACTGCAAGCACACAGATCCTGGGTCTGCATTTGAACTGGATCCTGCAAGGCACACTTGTGTATGCTAACAACATCGTAAATTATTAGCTACCTAAAACAGTAAGCCAGTAAGGTAAAGTTATAGCTAAAGCCAAATCACAGTAATTTTGGCACTGCAACTAGAAAGCTAGATGTTACTAGATGTTACTAAAGTACATGAAAAAATCCATGAAGACGGAACAAAACTTACTCGCACAGACACTAAAAATTGGAGAGGGGCGTCCCCTTTTTCCTATGGTTTAGAACATGATCTTCTTAAGGTCTGCTTGACACGGTAACAAGTAACTACCTCTCACACCAACATGCATTAGTTGTCAAATCAAGCTACATATTCCCGTAGTAGATGAATTGGCTTCATTGCTTCATGTCTTATGTAGCTCATTATTGGACAACCAGAGATTGTACAGAGATAACCAAAATCAGCTTTCACTACTGGAAAATGACAAAGGGGTGCCTCCATTGACTTTAAAAAACCAAGTTGTTTTACTAATGTAAAAGACCATGATTTTATAAATGCAAAAAGCATCCACCAGAGTGGCTAGTGAACCTGCAACTTTATCCCACCAAAGAGGACATCTAACTGTGTTTGCAGGCTGGTGGGAGTTAATTGCAGACCCAGCCCATACAAACATGAACACAAACATACACACATGCAAACATACATACACACTGTACATGCACACTCATATATACATACACAGAGCACAAAAAACACACTGACACACACACACTCATGCATGCATGCAGTCTAAAAAAGGAAGGGCAAAAATGTGCAGATCTAGTCTACAAGTCAGCAGTGTAGCGTGAAGGACAAGGTCAGAAGGCAGAGTAGATCTGGCCCTTGTGTTTATTGATTCCCACCGGCCTTTCTTAAATGTAACAGTATTAATGGTCTAGGCAGCCAAGAGCACAGTTTACACGGTGGACAGACTCGCTGGCAATGTAACTTAATTAAATCTGTAGTTCCCACATGGCCACCCTTCCCTGTCACTCACATCAAGACAAATTTCATCAAAAATTATCTCAGCACAAAAAAACTTTGTGTATTCCTCACTCTGCTGTCACTTTCTGCGTGTGTGTATGTGTATGTGTTTGTGTGTATGTGTTTATGTGTGTGCGTGTGTGTGTGTGCACATATTACAAATGAGCAAAACTAAAACAGCAGTGATGTGGCAAACACAGATTACTATTGCCTACACTAACCAAGAATCTTGACACTTAAATGATGTCTCGGGACTGGAGCTATCCATATCACTGTGAAAAATAGACAAACAATACACAGCATGCCAAGTGGGTAAGTAAGTGAGTGAGTATACCGCAGTATACAAATAACTCAGGTCATTTGTAGCTTAGGGTACCATTCGGGAATCAAGGAGCACTCAGTGTGCTGGGAATAGACTGGTCCACGTTCCACCATCTGGCCTCCCAGAACAGACATCCCCAATGCTACATGAGGAGAAAGAGTCATCCTACATGACTGGAAGGACACACAGGAAGTGCCTGTCTGGATTCTAGGTTGAGAAAACCCCCAAAACGCCGTCAGGTTCTCCGGCTCTCCCCCAGGCACCAAGAAGACTGTCACTCGGTTAGTGCCTGTCTACAGAGGCACTCTGCTGCCACTGTCACAGAACTGCGCAAGGCACCTGGATGCATACCTGGGCCGCAGGATCTGCTGTGACACACACAGTGTGGCCAGAAACGGTGGCTTTCACTCTGCTGTACCGTGGCCTCATTTCTGTCACTATCCACTGTTCCGGTGGCAGGAAAATGAGGGACAAAGATCCAGGCCTCATTAATCCACTGGACCAGTGGAAATTTCCACCAGCCAGTTTCCCTGAAAATGCATACTGCCCTTTACAGCGAAAGGGCTGGCGGGGATTCCAGCTATTCTGGATTAATTTTTACATTTTAATGAAGTCAGCCACTGTGACGCAATGATCCTTGTCTGCATGCTTTCACAATATTGCTTTTTTTTAATGGCAATCCATTAGAGGGATCCAGTCTTTTAAGGGATTTTTTTCCACTGGCTTATACATTATTTTTTCCATTTACTTTTGTCACCAGAACTGGTTCAAAACACACACGTGGCACATTAAGGTGGTGTAGCGTGGCTGATCTGAAACCACTAGGCTTTTGTTCATTTGGCTGTTTATGTATATTATTATTGATTTTATCATAATTTCCTTGATGTCCCTTGTCCAGGGAAACTTTCCACACATTATTTAAAATGTGTGCATTTACAGCACTATAGGCACTGAAATTCACTCTAATATACTCAGTTCACAATGGGTAACTGACTACACAAGAGTGTGCCACCTGTGATTTGAAGTACTCTGCCTCCAGTGTTTTTGTTCCTAACCTCTATGTCACACAGCTGTCCATTTGGCTCTTATTGTTTGAGGTGTGTTTAAGCGGAATTACTTTGTGTCAGCAGACCATGACAACATCAGAATTTGGGTAACCTTTCATTTTGTGTGAAGACCCTCATCTCCGAAAAGACACCTGCTGTTTCTGGCAGCGCAGTACAATGCTCCTCAGTCGTGAATGCCGACGTTTTCTTGAGATATTAGTTTACACAGCAAATAAAGGACTCATCCGTTATCTGTTGGGTAAACACGTGCTCTCTGTTAGGAATCGCATCGCGTTTTCGAAATCAAGGTATCACTTCAACGAAACTCAATCACCTTACCTGTGAAGCAGGTGACCTTCACCTATAACATGACCTGCGCAGAGCCAGGTGACATTCAACAATGTCACTGACGCTCGTTCCGGAAGTAGTGTAACGTTTCACCTCACGTTGGGGCAATATATAGCGCTTTCAGCATGCCGACAGGATCTAATGGCAAGTCTTGGCAGTTGCACAAACAAGCTAACTCAATATGCGCAGCCATATTACGGATGTTCGACACGATGTTTGTAGCTCTGTCTTGTTTGCTGGGTTTTAATAGGTGTCTTTTATAAGACACGGCAAATTGCATTCAGCCAAAAGCGTCTGTAACATTCACGTAATCTCTAGACTAACTAGTCTATATAACTCAGACTACCAACAGCTAGGCAAACGTTCAGAATACGTTTTGGTTAAATAAAACTCAGAAAATTTGCACATTAAAGATAACGTCAGGTCACTTCGGATTTACAGTATGGTTCCAAGCCAAGATGTAGGCCGAGAATATCTGTTGAATCAGACGGTCATCACTTTAAAAGTCCAAATGTGGTCAGAAAACAACATAGCTGTAATAACATAGGTTTGTCCAAGGTGACCAAATTTGATTGTAGTAAACTCAAGTTATACAATCAAAATACTGATAATGTAACTAATATACAATGCCAACTTTGAAACAGATGCAAGTAACAAAAAGTAGCATTTCATACGCAGTCGATGTATTTTCTTAATCTGACAGAGACAATACTGACAGCGTCACTTGCTATCGTAAGATTGAAACATTTAGCCCCCTAGACTAGCTATCTAATGTAGCTACAGAGGTACTTATCAAACCCGTGTGTTAACTATTTGTTAATCGCCGACAGTATTTTAATTCGAGCAGACACATAATAAAATGGAAACAACCGACATCCAAAGAATAAACCGAGAACAAAAATGTGGAAATATTTTGGGAAGTGATAGCATGACATGCAATACCAAGCCAGCTAGGCTAGTTGGCTGCCTAGCCACAACACATCGCACCATCGACAGATAAAACTATAGCCACATCTGTATTTGAAATTCTGTGGGCTAGCTAGAATGTATCTGTAATACGTTTTATTCTACTTACCGACTGGATAAATAAATCACACTCTGACTTCTGCTGAATGCTGCAAACAAACGGCTTCCCGTGGCTTAGTATGTTCCTGATGTGCGGAACCTTCCACAGCACGCTTCTATCGCTAGGACGTTTATGTCACTCGCAGGGCGGAACTACACATTGCGTCCTAGACATCAGGACAACCCCCACAAGACAAGGCAGATAGAGATTAATTTAAACGCCCCCAAGAGGTTAACAGTGAAGAAGTTATCCGTCACAACCGAAGTCGAAACAAATCCTGTACTTGAAAAATAATAATAATAAAAGATAAATACGTGATTGACATAAATAATTTATCAATGGCAGTCTAATGATTCCTCTACGCGTTTCACTGAGATATTTTCAGTGTGTGTTTGCAGGTGTTGAAGGACTTATATTTTATTAAAGAGATAATAATTACAAAGAAACAGAAAATTGTGCCGTGAATGGGTTTATTGTCACAATATAACTAATAATACAGAGGCCATGGATATGCGAAATATAAACGTCACTTGGGCGTTTAGTGCAAATGTCAATGACATACTATACTGGAAATTTATCACAGTTGTGAGGAAATATCCAAGCGTGACACACGTAACACACGCACGTACGCTTCTCGCTTTGCAGTTCACACAGCTGCTGACATGCCCCATTATTTTTACGGGTTTTTTTTTTTTGCCCAGTTCCTCCTACAGAGAAGATTATGTGATTAGAGCCTCCTTTGCACTTGCATTTAATATTTACGGCCAGATCTGAGTATTTCACGCGCATTTTTCACATAGAACGCCACTCGTGTAACCACTGAACTCAAAATTTAGTTACAGTAGCTACCGTTAGATGTTAGTCTACATCAGAGCCAGGCTGGATTCATCATTTTCACCTTTAAACCTGCGCCATCTCAAACAAGATATCCAATACATTTCAGATAAACAGTATCCCCCTTTCTCGATATATCTAATACAAGAGTTTCACATAATTAGAAAAATGTACGTTTGACCAAAATAAACTACATGTGGAGTGCTAAGGCCGATTCCGTTTTGGTCACACAGCGAAACCGCAGTCCAGTGCTTGGAATCCGAAAGCTGCCTGCAGGTCCGGGAATGCTCCCCCTTGCGGAGAAGAGAGGGTACGCCGCAGTATGAAAATTAAGGTCTTGGCGTGCACGGATTTAGACCAACGTCGTGTTTAGTCACACAAGGACAGAGCACGTCCAGCTGTTGGTGCTGGTTGTTGTGATTTTTGTTGTTCTTGTTAGAATATTACTTTCTGTAGTACCTGTAGTAGTATAAAGTGGAATTACTACCCTAAAAATATGCCAGTTTTTTGTTGTTTGTTTTTGACCTGGGAGGGAAAAGAGGCAAATTTTCACTCATCACTCGTAGGTAACATATGGCTGTAAACAACCAACCAAACAAAACATACAGCAAGATATTCCTTATGGTTCTTTAAAGAATTTATCAAATGGCCCTGGAAAGTGAATAACATTTAACTATACAAATATTTATAAGTATACAAAGTGAGGAAACACTATCTGATAATGACCAATCCAAGTGCTCTCTGAATGCTGATTTGTTTACAGTCAACAGATGGGAGGAGTGTTTTTCAAACAAATGGTCACCTGAGGTGTTTGTAGTTGGAGATGGTGCATTCAAGAGGGAGTGTAGGGCAATAAGTAGGCAGCAAAGGAGCCAGCAGCTGCCAATGCGCTTAAACCCATGGATGTATAAAAAGCATATAGGAAACAGCTATGAAAGCATAGTTTTGTGTTGTGAAATATTTTAGAATTGGTAGAAAGAGGAAAGCATTTGCTGTTGTATGTATCATTTTGCTGAACCTGGTGTGGTTAAGCTGCATGATCTACATAACTTGTCATTCAGTATAATAGTTTTAATTCCTGTCTTGTGGTTTGTGGACTCATAGATCATTGTTTGGCAGTGGAGACTTGCAGGACTAGAACACCCCAGACTTCAAGTGCCAGCATGCTGATTTAGGCTAGCCTCCAACATAACAACGAAGACACTGTTTTCTTTAGAAGTGGGCAATGTTGCTAACTTTGTGTTTTTCTTCCTTAATTTTCACAAGGCCTGACATGCAATAGGATAAATCACCTCATCACCTGTGTCCAAAGCACTTGTGACTATACTGTAGAACAAATGCATTTACCATAACATTACAGCACATAATCTGACACAGCCATAATTTACAGCTATAAATTTATACATGTTCAGGTGTTGCCTGCTGTGTTCTGTAGGCACCTGTTCTGTGACATTGTATGATGTGCTTATGCACCCTTGCTTTGTAAATTGCTCTGGATAAGAACACCTGCTAAGTGACAAATTGTCAAGGCAGTGCTTATGCAATAGTGAAAGTCATCTTGAATTATTGATTACTTAAACTGATGCCAATAACGTGTAATCACTATCTCAAATTCAAACTTATTAAAAAAAAAAAAAAAAAACATGCATACACAAATATAGTGATGCATTCCTTTTAATTCTGAGTGTATATTTACAACGCCATGAATACCTCAAGCAGAAGAGTAGGACAAACCCTCTCATTGGTCTGGGAAAGAAGCATACCTTTTATAACCACGAGAGGGAAGTCAAGACCACCATGAAAAACTTTTGTCAATTCAGTTCCCTCAATTCCCACATTTCTGTTAATATTTTATTTGTATTTGCTCCATTGAAATCTGTCTGTGAGCTTTGAGCCAGCTGATGTCCTTCAAGAAGAAAGCTGTGCACATCACCTGATGTGTCATACTAAGTGTCAATCAGACTTTTTGATTAGCCATCCATGTATTGACTTGTGTGAAATTTTTGTGTTACACTGACATGAGTGAGAAAGCGACAGAAGGGTTACTTACCCAAACATCCACTGCAGTAGCGTTAGTTTTATACCTCTAGTGAGATGACAGTGCCCTCATGTTTGTGTACTCTAGTAACATTTTCACCATTTCTCAGGACCCAGCAATAACATTTTTCATCATACCATTCTTCCAGTCCCTAAATTCCTTCGCTCACCTCAGGGAACGTACAGCTGGCCACCCCTGGGTTAGTGTTTCATCTAATCTCCCATCAGCATTCTGAATCAGTAGCTATCTAAATCTTATCTCAAACCCTTAGCTATTCTATCAATTTAATTGATTGATTTTTAACTTCTAGCCACCTTTTAGCTTTTGGCCATCTACATCTGAGTGGGTGTGCATGTGTGTATGTGTGGAGGCTTAGCTTGCAAGTTAGGAACTGATTGTGATGAAAACTGGACTGGGAAAGAGGACTGGTGTTTTGTGGGTGTAAGGTTAATGTCCTTAATTGACTGCAATTTGAGATATGTCAGCCACACAAAACACATTTAAAAAAACAGTAAATTTAGGCCATTTTAATTTCTTGTTCTTATAGCTGTGACTTTTAGCTATTAAATGTTTAAAGATCTTTTGGATGTTTTTAAAATGTTAAGATTAATTATATGGCATTCATCTTTCAAAGACATTGAAACTGCGTGCTGTGTCAGTACCTTTTGGTATTCACATGGTCTGTTGGTGCACCACTGAGAGCTATATATATATATATATATATATATATATATATATATATATATATATTATACATATATCCAAAGCTTACACAAATTTGAGAAAAACTAAATGTTTTGTTATTAATATTCATGAAGGTGTGTGGTTGAAGGCAGAACATTCTTGGGTAGCATAGTAACACGGAACGCACCTCGTGCTGGATGGAGCAAAGGGACTGAATACCTGGTCATAAAATAAAATATTTGATTGTTCACATTGTTGGCCATATTTGAATGAATATGA